>NHTK01006057.1:0-51364 GCA_002938355.1 Panaeolus cyanescens | reverse complement strand
TCCTGGTGCGAGGGGATTGGCGACGCCTTCTATTTTTAAGAGAGAGGATGAGGGTGGGCCGAGTGCCAAGCTGAATGGTGGGGCTGGGGGTGGGGGTGGTGGTGTTGGAGGTAGTGCTACGCCTCCGAGGTATAATCGAAGCCCGGTGCCTGGTGCGCCTGGGTATGGACAGAATGGACACGGTGCGAATGGGTATCATCAGCAGCAGGGTGGGAGGAGACATGTTCCTGGATCTTCTGGTTCGCATCATCCGCAACAGCAGCAACAGCAGCAGCAGGGTGAGGGTGGACAGAAGGGGAATAATAGGAAGAGGAAGGGGAAGAAGGAGGGAGGGGTGGGTGGTGGTGAGGGGGAGGAGGTGCAGAATGGAAATGGGGGTGAGGGTGGGGAGAGGCAGCAGAATGGGAATGGGAATGGGTATGGGAATAGGCGTGGGCAGGAGGGCGGGCGTGGTAAGAAGCCGAATGGGGGCGGTGGTGGAGTTTTGAGTATTCCTCCTCCTGTTATTGTTGCTCCTGCGCCTGAGGCTGAGGCTGTTACGCCTGTTACGCCTGGAGGCGATAGTGCGCTTGATCCTATTGCGAAGAAGGCTAGGAATTTGAATAAGAAGGTATGGGTTTGGTTTTGTGGTTGGTCGTTGTGATGGTTATTGATTATTTTTTTTAGTTGAAAGCTATTGAGGAGCTCAAGGAGAAGCAGAAGCGTGGAGAAAGGCTTGAGGCTACGCAGTTGAGGAAGATTGAGGGAGAGGGAGATATTAGGAAGGAACTTGCTGCGTTGGGAGTTTGAGTGAACGCGGTTGGGTTTTGTTCCTATATATGCCCTTGCCTTGCCTTGCCTTGATCGTTTTCTAACATGTCCCCATGTCTTTTTATCTTCATGCTCATGCTTTTTTCGTTGGTTATTGTTTCCTCCCCCCCCTCTCTCTCACTTCTATTGCTTTTATTTGATTCCTCTTCAAGATTTTGCGGGTGTATGTCGTGATGTTTTATACCTGCGTCGTAGCTTCAATACCAACCAAGCATGCGCCATCGGAATTGGTGCTTTACCTCCCCCTACAACCCACGAAAAAGAAGGATATGACGACCCTGGACCTGATGGAGATGGGTTATCGAAAAGTATGAATATGGTATTATATTTCTGGTTTTGGTTTTGGTTTTGGTTTTTTTTAGCGATGGTTGGGTTTGGGTTATGTTGTGCTTGTGTTTTGTGTTGATTGAGGGGATGAGATGGGATGGGGTGGGATGGGGTGGGATGGACATGTACCCTTCTTTTTGTAGTTTTATATGTTGGAGATATATGCATAGATTTCTTTTCTTTTCCTCTTTTCTTCCCTTTTTTCTTCTTTTTTTCATCGATTTTTTTTTCTCTTCTTTTTATCTAATACTTGGGTTCACGTTTTATGTTCATGCATTATGCCTTTTTACGCCCATCCGTTTAAATTTGTTCTTCAGATGCTCATTCATGATCATTCACGCATTCATTAAACATTTCCTATTCATCACTCAACATCCATCATTGACATTCAAGTTCATCATGATACGGTTCAACATCACAGTTCAGTTCAACTTCTAGCTAGTTCATGCCTCATGGGACTTTGGGGGATTTTTTGTACGACTTTGGAGGTTTTTGTGAATGCCGTTGATGTTTAGGGACGTGTTTCTTTTCTCTCACTTCTTTTTTTTTCATTTTTTTCTCCTTTTTTCCCTTTCACGCCGGCTTGTTTTAGTGACGACCTATTATGCCTGTCATGACACGCATGCCCATGCTCATTTTTTTGCATGGACAATTTGAACCATCCTTCATAGACAATGACATATCCCCCTATCCCAATTAAATGCTATCAAAATTATCATGTTGTTCTCACCATTTTCATCAAGACGTCTCGATCTGCTTTCTCGCAACTTTGAATCGCTGTGGATGGCTCCAAACAGAGAGAAACTTGGGTTCGGCAGCATTCTGAGACTGTTCCATAGGTCTTTCTGACTTCTGACCTGCTTCTGACAATCACATTCGGGACTCTTATTCAGGTCAGAGATACTGCGTCCTGGTTATCAGTAACATAATGTCCTTGGACGCCAATGCTCCGAGTCGGCCATCAGGTACGCAGAATCTATTTCTGGCCAGCATTACTTGTCCATCTCATTCGATTTTAATAACATCAGATTACGTTCTTGCGCTATTGAGGGTGATAGATGAAGAAGACAAAGCCAACGGAGAACTGCTTCTAGGAAAGGCCAAGCACCTCACGGACAATCCAACACCATTCGAGGTATCGGCTATTTGTGTTCTACAAGCGCTTATCACATACGCTCCCTCCCCTGAATCGATGTCGAAAAAGTTTTTGAAAGAGCTTGAAAAGTGTGGAATTAATTGTGCGCCACTTTCTGCCTTGCTTTTGTTTTAAATTTGTTAACGGTGAATTGAATTGTGTTCCCAGCGGGAGAGTTAACGATCGACTCGGATGTAGGAACTGTCTCTCAATGGGCAGATTTGGCCTATCAGCAACTCCGCCATGCCTGTGATCTTTCAGCTCTTACGCACTTTGCTTCCCATTATTTTACACATCTGGTGGTTTCATGCAAGTCTGATGTTTTATTTTCAAGTTTATTTTATTTATCCATTCGCGTCTCACTATTCCTTCAGTTATAAATCCTGGCGGACAGGAAACTCCATCACGCGCGCGTTGGATTGAGACAGGCGGCATCGAGGAACTCGATAGTCTCTTAGACGAAGCTACTAGGTATATGCAATCATCACTTTTGACAGATCTCGTGCGTGTTCATTTTTTTTAATTTGCGGCTAACAAAGAATCTGAAATTTGAATGCTGCTTGGAGATTGTTCATCGCGATGGACGTAATTGCCTTGTCACTGGAAAACACTTCAAGTGGACTCCTGAGTTGCCTCAAGTGTTCGCGCCGCGCTGTACTCATATAATTCCATTCGCCGTCCGCTCGAAGGTAATCCTGATTGGTGCTAGGCTATGTTTGCCTCGGATAGCTCATGTTTTTATACATACAGGCGCAAACCCTGGCCGCGATTAAAACGTTCTCGGGCTGTAGATTAACATCTAAATCCGACATCAACCATCCGCGCAATGCAATAAACCTACTGAAGGATGCCCACCATGCTATGCGCAGTAGAATGGCCTGGGGAATCGAAGCCATCTCCGTTGGCGATAGTGTGCGTCTCTCTTTCTTTCTTTTTTCTTTTTTAAAACTGTAGCAGTTTGTTCATCTAATTGATACATATTGATAGTGGAAATATTTTTACCGAGTCGTCCGACCTAATGCGCAATGCGCAAGTGATACAAATATCGAGGACGGCGATGAACTTTGCTTCGGGCAGGGTGAAGGTGGTGACCGCGTAGAGCTCCCGAGTCCGCAGCTCTGCAACCTCCACCTTGCCGTGTGTCGAATCGCTCATGCCTCTGGCGCCGATGAATTGTTCGATCGGTTCATCATAGACGGCGGTGGCGGTCGCATTCATCAGCTTTCCCGCTTGTGTGATATCGGTCGATTTGATATGTCATCTGGTGCTAAGATTAACGTAGTATCTAGTCTCAAGGACCATTTCCTCCACCAAATCTCACCCCGTATCCTCTGTTTTAGAGTACATGTTGTTTGTATTTTTAGGGGTACTAGTAATTGTATGTTTGTGAATCGTCGACCGAGTTTGGTTGGCTTCGAAGATGGCAGCATGGTCACGATTGTACGGTTCCGTGAATGTCTTGGCTAAGTCGTTCATGATGCGCGTTATCAAAATATGTTATCCCACTTTCTACATGTTCGTCGAGGAGTGAATTTAAAGTGTCGTCCTTTTGCATGACGCGTGTATCCGTGACAAATATCACGTGAATAGTGACATTCGTGTTTGTTGGCGCGAGCGTGATTCACAGTGTTGTTCTTCCTCCGTATCTTGAAATTCTTCTGGTGGCCACGCCTTGTACGGCGTTTTCATTTCAATGGCAAGGTGCGCAGGCTTAAGCGTCTTTGTGCGACATAATATTGACGCTGTATGCTTTCCTATGATTTTGCGAACTGGCTTGGTCTAATTTGACGACGATATGTTGGTTTTGTATGTTGTGGTGCACATCAAACCCCTAGCCGTACATTTTTCACTCCGTCAGAGGATGATCATCTAGCCCAGTATATTGCTACATATCACCCGCGGGCTGCAGGGAGACTGGGTCAGAAATTGTATATGGAATTGGTGGAGAAGGTATGTTGTAGGCGTGCACGATGCATCGTTGTGGTTTCTTGCATTTCTTCCTGTTTCTGTCATCATATGGTGACAATATGTTATTACTCTTTCTTGCTCTTTGGTAATGTCGGGATAAGACAGCTAACACTTTTAATTAGACAGGGCCTGAATGGGCATGGACAAAGGGGCATTCGTGGCAGTCATGGAGGGAGAGGTACAAGAAGAACGAAGATAGATTCAATAGCAAGATTTCCAAGCTGTTGAAGTCCAAAAAGAACGCGACTTTAAACGGCGATGGGACTTTACATGAAGGCGATGAAGAAGGGGAGCGTCAGGTTGTAAAGAAGGAAGGAAAGAAGAAGAAGGAAACGCATGAACAGCGCGAAGAGACTGTCGTGGTCGTAAAGAAAGAGTCGCCCAAGCGGAAGTCACTGCCTCAATCACAATCCCAGCAGCGGTCGCAATCCATGAAAATGACTCAAGATCTACCTTCTAGCTCGCTTACTATGCCACCACCTGGTCAAAGGCCGATACCTACCCCTAAATCAACTGCAGATGATATGGGCGCCCGCACTAGGGGGCATATTGCGTCTGACAACTACGATGGAGAAGTATTTGGCTCAACGAAGGAAAATACGGATGATGGGACACATCATTCTTCTGGCTCGTGAGTTGTATGTCTCCCTCTTGTGGTATACAGGGTTTCTAACAAATGTGACAGTGACCAAGATTCATCTTCTGATGACGATGAAAAAGTGGCAAACACCAGAAAACCTACTACGCGTACCCAACAAAGGCAGGACATTGACAAGGCACCTCGAGCACCGTCATCTGCTCATCCATCCAAATCTCAGATACGACCACTGCAATTCAGTAAACCGAAACCAAAACCGAAAACGAGTCCAAATAAACCAGTAAAGGCCAAGAATGACGACATATTTGGCGACCCCTCTTCTGACTCTGATTCTGCACCTGCGGGTCCTCGCCGACCTACTACCGCTGTTAGGGTGCAGGAAGGCCCTTTCAAGCAGACCGTTAAGAGGGGTAGAGAGAGTACAGGTGACGGGGTAACTGCTAACTGGCCGCCGAAGAGAAGGAAAATGATAAATGGCGACGATGGTGCTCAGGAGGTCCAAGAAACGGATAACGAGGTGATGGTGCAGAAAAAGGCCAGTGGACAGGCTTCGCGTCAGCAGCAGCAAACGCAAAAGCAGCGACACAAGGATCAAGAAGATGCTGTCGTTGCGGTAAAACCTCATCCGCCTCATGCAGCTGTGGCGTCTTCTTCGAGAACTCGGTTGGAGGATATGCCCCCTCCTCCCCTTCCTACAAAAATCAATGGCAAGACCAGGGCTGAAGAGAGTCGAGCTCAACCAACGAGAGATGTAAATGCTCTCAACGGAAACGAAGGACCCAGTACGTGATAGTCCTCTAATATGTTACGGGTAATTGACTTGACTTTTGTTTTCAGCCTGCACTCGCTCCATGGACGCTTTACCTTTGCACCAACCGAGTCCCCTTCAGCGTACATCCAGGTCTATGCATCTTATCGAACTTGAAGGACCAAAAGTCGACTTCAACGAAATCCGCAAATCACGTCGTTCAATCGGGAACAGCACAACCAAACCCGCTACATCCTCGAGGGCGAGCTCTCGGCATCAGTCTCTTACTTCTGTCACTTCACACAATAATCGCAAAAGTCGAAGTGTCAACGAAGGAAGCAGACGGACGAGTCTTGCGTTTAGTGCTGTTTCTGGATCGCCTCCTATGTCTGAATACACGCCTCTTCCCTCGCGTCCCCGGCCTTCAGCTATCCAAATTGCGTCTACGCAAGATACAGCGCTTTTGGCTGAGCTTGGGATGCATCATGCGCTTACGGCTATTGGGAAGGAATATGGGTTTTCGTTTGATTTTGTGATGACGATTTATGAGCAGACGCGGGATTTGGGGTATACCAAGTATATGATGTCCAAGTTTGGGGAGGCTGTGAGGAGGGAGGCTGATGCGTTGGTTGAGAGGATTCCGGGGTTGTTGTGGGAGAATAGGCAGGAGGGGATAGAGGTTGAAGGTTTGGAGGAGGAGGAGGAGAGCCGTGAGACTGTGGATGAGGAGGAAGAAGATGAGCGAGTTAAGATAAAGTCAAATGGCAAGCAGAAGGAGAGGGCTCGTCACGAAGAGAGGGAACAGGAGAGAAGGAGGCCTGATGCAGATCCAACCACTCCTCGTTCTTCGCCTCCTCTAGAAGAGTCCGTGCGGCCACGGAAACCGCGTCCAAGCTCTTCTCAGAAACTGGCTTCTGTGATTCGCCCCATTGCGGAGAGTGACTTGCGGTTCATCATGAGGAGGGAGGAGATGGAGTATGAGCCGCCTGGGAAGAGTCGAGCTGGTACTTTTGTGAGATTGGAGAGGAGGGGGATGAGGAGCGAGGCTGAGGAGCTGGAGAGGAGGAGAGTGAGTGGGGAGTGGAAGAGGGCGAAGAGGCGTAGTCTTGTTACGCAAGATGCGTGGAGTGATGAGGAGGATAAAATGGATGTGGACGGAGAGCAGGAAGATGCAGAGAGTGAGGATGAGGGGAAGGTGCGAGCTCAGGAGGAAATAAATCAGGAAGAAGACGTCGTTCAGGTGGATGAAGCGGATTCCTCTGAAGAAGAAGGTAGTAATGAGGAGAAAGAATTTGACGAGTTGCGGGATGAAACTGAGGGTGTCGGCAAGGAGCACCGGGAGTTTGGTGATGAGTTGCAAGATGAAGATGAACAAGAGGTGGAAGAGGAGGTGCGGGGTGATGATGCGTTCAAAGGCCTGTTTACGCAGATTCCTGGAGCAGATGAAGACGATGATGATGATATATATGTTTCAGAAACAGAGGATGAAGAGGATAAGAAGACAGCAAACGCAAGGGCACCTTCGGCTCCAGAGGTTGTGACGCTGCCAAACGTTCTCGATGAAGACTACGTACCACAAGAGTCTGACTGTGATGTTGACAACAAATCCAACGGCGCCGAGCCCGAGCCTTATCAACTGGAGGGAGATCCCAGTGATTTTTTAGCTTTAGCTAAAGAAGAATATCGACGTGAACATGAAGCTCTGGAGAATGAGGAGTGGCTTGAAGGACTTGCTGCTCAGCACTATCAACTTTCGAGCACTGTCACACCAGATGCATCTGATGCGATGCGGAAGTTTGAGGTGGCGATGAGTGCGGAGGGAAACAGGGATTTGTTGTGGAATTGGAGTTTGGAGTGGTTGAGAAAGAGGGTTGGGGCGATGAATGCCAGTTAGCTGAGAGGTGGGATTGTGACATACTATTTCCTTGACAGGACGCCATATTTTAATCGTGCTTCATCTTTTTTCGCATATGCAAAACCATAGGATTTCTTGTCGTCTATGTTTTATGGTACGGTACCGACAAAGCTAGGCGCTTAAACTAAACCTTTGAAATTACATTTTGGAGTGCAATTTGCATCTTTTTTGTTTTCTCCGATGATTCTTCGAGCCTTTTGACAGCCAACCGAACAAAATTTGTGCGCTCAGCGTGCACTGGTGCCATGGGCAATGGTCCCGCGAGGGGCAGCCTGATGTTTTCGGACTCCACAATGGCCTTCAGGGCGCCCAAGCCCTCACCACCTATTCGTAGGTACGATTTTGCCTTTCGGCAAACATCTCGAATTTGGTGTTGACCTGAAAAGTGGAGCACCTGCTCAAGGGTGCTTAATGCCGATGTAATTTTATGCATCTCCGATGGAACAGCGTTCGAACTTGGGCGTCGATGGGCTCCCGAACCTTTGTCTGCGTGATCGTAAGTTGATACACCACTGTTCAAGGTGGTGGTGGTGCTTTGTAATTTATGTAACGATTTTTCGAGGTCTGAAATCTGCTGCAGACTTTGTGCGTGGGCGATGGTGAGATTGTCGATGGCATTTAATGCCGTATCGAATGAACGGCTGAGGAAGACGTCGATCAGGCCGAGATCGTCGTTTTTTGTGTGGACAATCCCTAGCATTCGAAATGGCAGCGTCAAAAGATGTGAAGACCGCGACACAGGCCTCGACGATCCCTCCTTTGATTGGATCAGACAGAACAAAGCTTCCTCGTCGATCGTTATAATCCTAAGAATATATCTCAGTCAAGCGCCGGCACTGTAACACCACAAAAGACCAAATGGGAGGTTCTGTCGCTCACCTAGTCAATGTGTCGTTGAAGATCATTACCACATTTCCCAACCCATTAGCCGCTATTCCTGCCTGTTCCTGGACAGCTCGCAATTCCTTTTCAAGCCTCTCTCTGAGCGTTAAAATGCTCGTGCTGACTGGACCAACTAAATCCCCTGCTTCCTTCCCGACGCGTTTGATCTCCGACAATGGACATGTGGAATTCGATATTAATGGCACGATCGATTTGACGAGGAAAGTTTGAAGGCTATGACTCCGGGCTTCTTCGAGAGCTTCAAAAGCGCTCCATTTTGCTGCATCTCGGCTAGCGCTAGCGTCGTCCATTGTCGATATCGGTTGCGAATCATTGGTTTCGGGTGGTGGAATATCTTTGGTAGTGGAGTTTTGCGAATAAAGAAGTGAAAACGGTAGACTTTGTAAACGAACAGAGTAGATGTGGTCGTTGAACTTGAAGACTGTCAATAGTGATATCCCAAGAAATGACATGAGCAGGACGCCGAGCCACTGCGTGCGAGGAGTTGTTCTACTAGACGAGTCAAGTGCGGGGATGTAGGTGGGTTCCTCAGCATTTGCTACGTCGTTGCCGGTACCACTGCGTATTGCATTTAAAGCACTGTTATCTGACGGCGTGTTCGCCCTCGAAGGTCCAATGGAGCGTCCTAGGCCACATCCAATCATGAATATCGACATCCAAACGGAGAAACAAGTTGCGTACCCGTCAGCGCCCTTCGTCGATTTCGAAGGTCCCTTTTTTCCGTAAGAGTTTTAGAGTAAACTATCTGAGTGAAATTTGCGCCTGTAATCAGAATTTTGGTGTTTGAGTTTCCTTCGCTCGAAGGAAGTTCCGAGTGTGCTTCCATGTATGCGAAACCCGATTTCGAATATCAAGTTTAACCTTGGTGAACGGTACTGCGATTGCACAAATGTATAAATTGCGCTTTATTTGAAGAGTGCCGTTTTTGTTTCGGGGATAATGTGTATACCTCGCAAATTTGAGGAGTGCTAAGGGTATCGATAAACTGAATAACAACCAGCAAGGAGTATTGGGAGCAATGTGCCAGAGAGGAGCACTGCCTCATGATCCTATGTACCAGGCCAATTCTCAAGGAATTTCATAATCTTGTCAACGCCTCATGCCACTGGATTTATATAAATAGCGTATGAGCACTATGTATTTGAGTATTCGAGATATCTTTGCCTCATACGCGGTAACTACATATCACTGTCACCAGGGTATTGATGCCAGTGGAGTCGGAGACATCGATTGACGCGTCGAACGCAACCGAATGGAATAAATGCATAGAATAATATGTAACATAATTCAATAGATTACGCAGCATCAGGCTTCTTTGAACAAGGCGTGTTAGTACACAGTCACATACCGCGCATGACATCAAGGGCCAAATTTTTAATACCCTTTGTTCAGAACCCTTCTAAAGTGCCACTGCTCATAAAAACAAAGGCTTGAAATTTGGCGATAAAATAGGCCACACGTATCCTTCCTCTATTCCTCCTTCTACAGGACCATGACAGCCATAAACCAAAGGGACAGAGAGAAACGGGACACCAACACGCCAGATGATATCATGCAGGACGACGACCACGAGGATGGCGCATGGGAGGACGAGCAGGACGACGAAGCCTCTTCACGCCCTCTGAACAAGTCTGATTATCGCACTACTACCAGTAGTAGGAACAAAGCCAACAGTATCAATGGAACACCTCGCAGACGTCGAAAGGCGCCCATCGGCAACAATTCCATCAATGTTCATGATCGGAGGTCCGCACCACCCTCCCGACGTCAAGAGTCCCCTACCCAAACGCACACTACGACCAATGTGCCACTCTACAAAGCACCTACCGCTTCCTCTGACACTTTAAACACTGAAGACGCTTTCCAGCACGCCAAAAATGTATTCATCTTCATATGTTCCTACATCTTCGACATCTTCAAATCCGCCATCATGCTGCTCAAAGCACCGCTCAAAATCGCCGTGTTTTTCTTCCTCTTGTCATTCCTCAGCAGTCGGCTCGTTTTACAAGTTCGAAAGGTGGTTATACCATTCTGCTGGATCCCAGGAGTCAGCTCCTTGACCGTCATCTGCCATCCCATCCGACGCGACGGAGATTCGAGTTCCAATGGCAAAACAAAATGGGCAGACTTTGAGCGCTTGGAGGATACCCAAAGCACCATGTTTCACACCGTGATCGTCGAATCCATAGGAAACTCTGCGTTGGCATTGGATATCAAGCGTACTCAAATGGCCGCTTCAGACCTTGCTACATTGGTGCGAGTGAGTGATTTGAAGATGAAGAAGCCTATCGAGGATCATTTGAGGGACTTTGGGGATCGTGCTGGGAAGACGGCGGATGGGTTGCAGATGTTGGCTTCCAAGGCGAATGGGGCGTTCGATAGGTGAGTCCCCTAATTGCAGAGCCTTTTTTTTATTTGTTATAACATCTCTGTAGAGTCGCGGCTATCAACGAGCACGCTATGCATGCCATCGAACAAGCGAGGGATAAAGAGCCTGCTCCGTGGTCCTTTGGTGCATTGATGAGACCCAACGCAAAGCAGGAAATCCAGGAAGTCGTAAACACCGTCTTTGACCAAGCCATGGCCACCTTAGCCTTCAACCTGCGCGACTTAATAATCGTAGCCGAACTCAACCTCAAAAGGCTCACCGAGCTCGAAGAGTCCCTCATAACACTACACACCCTCGCTACAGAGTCAGACGTCGAGACAACAGACGACAGAGATAAGGTTCTGGGTGAATTATGGACGTGGCTTGGAGGCAATCGTGGAGAGCTGAGAAAATTCCAGGAGAATTTGGATCTTTTGAAAGAGGTTGGGACGTACAAACAGCAGGCACAGGGTCATGTCATGTCTGCGCGACAGGCTCTTCTGCATATGCAGACCACCATGGAGGATATGAGGCAACGTGCGGCTGATCCTATGTTGATGGGACCTGTTGTTCCAGTGGAAGTTCATATACGAACTATCAACATGGCGTTGGACCGGATGAAGCAGACTCGCCTTCTGGCTAGGGAGGTGGAGGAAAGGATCTACAAGCGTGAATATTCCAAGATCTGACGGGGGTATTAGTATTCCAGCTGTATAAGAGGTATAAGTATGGCAGAAAATGTCGGGGTAAAGTCCCAATTACTACGAAAAATAGAGATTACAAATTTTATCTATAGTACAATTATTGAAGAGTGAGTCCAAAGAGAAAGTGGAGTGGTGTGAATGGTTTTGTGCAGATCGTTGAAACCAGCAACGAAGAAGATAGAGGACGATGTTTAAGATAAGACTGCAGAAAGCATGTGGATTAATGTCGATAGTGAACAATAGAAAAACCTCGCATACCTTGTGATGCACTCTGCATATTGCGCGGACCATAGCTGTAGCCCAACGCTTCTCGCTCTCTTCGGACCTTTTCGATATAGACGAAGGTAATTAGAATTAGATCCATCATATCTTCGCCTCCCTTGAAAATGTCAAGCGAAGGGGGATGTCGTTTTTCGAAGCTGACCCCCACATTTGGGTTGTGCAGGCGAGCGATTAGAACAGGGTGTTGTCGCTGTTCTGATTCGGCTTCAGAGGCCGGCTCAGGTTCCAGAAGATACAACTGAAAAAAGGGGGAAATGTTAGCTATGCAACTTTAATAGGAGTAAACTTCGATCACATACCTCTGATAGGGTCGATTTCATACGCCACATATATTTCTTGCCATCGAACCCTGTGAAGACACGATCACTAGAAGGAAAAAATAGGTGAGGTTAAATGAGCAGTAAAAAATGGTCGAAACACACCTTCCATAATGATCAGAGCCTTGCTTTTTGAAGAATTCGCTCGTTTTCCAACGATGCTGGAAATGGCGTATGACAGTTGAAGAGATGGTATGGAATTCAACCTCTCCAATCTTCAAAAAGTGATCATCCTCCGCATCATGTGTGGCTACCCGCTCCAGTTCCACTACTGATGGCGGGTGGTCTCCCCATGCTTGAAAATCGTGTTCATGGGACTCGAAAGACACACGACCACGGGGTTCCTCCGTTATACCATGCTGGCAAGTCGCAAGTACTTCAGGGAGGATATGAGAGGGTCCCGGAGAGCTGGGTGAAAAGTGGCGCTCGTTCAAAAGCACGTCCTCGGGAGTGGGTTCATCTGTGCCATGGAAAGCACGATAGATAACAGCAGTTTTGCCACCTAGAGTGCGTTGGTGGCATGATACGCGATACCGGATCTTTCCATCCTCAGAACGATAGCTGCTGTTCCAAGGATCGTACGATGTCATGTAAAGACGCATTGAAGGTATTGAGGGGTGAAGTATTTCAACTTTGTTTGATGACTCGGAACGCGTCCTACTATCGCATTTTATACCAGAATCATAGCCTTGGTATAGCAAGAGCCGCTGATTCTGTCGCTTTCCTGAATATGCCGACCGGTCTGGACTGAAAGTAGTTGACACGCTTGGAGGTTCAGGATCTAAGCCGGCCAGAGAAATATAAAACACAGAGGCATGCAAAGCATGGTCTAGAGTCCAGGCCAAGCACTGCTTTGGGTTGAAGTTTGAAGCCAGTCATCATAAGTGAAGGCCCCCTTGACAAGTTCAGACACATCAGGACGAGCAATAGTTCACCAGAGGAGCAACAGAGGTGTTGTTTTTGTATCAGTCATATCAAGGCCCTGGACGTAGAGTAAAAGGACGACGACTGCTAGGTTGGAATGTGGTGGTGGTTTAGATAAAGCTTGGTAAAAACTTGCATCAGAACGATGAGAGCCCAGACTCGCACCGCGGCATCTACCGGGTGCCGCCGTGCCGCACGGTAACCAGCACGATACCAACCGAGGCTCTTCGTGCTACTTACTTACCACCACAACTCGTCCTAAATTCTAGTTTTCGAACTTATGACCCAGAAAAAGCTGAAATCTCCTTTGAACACGTCCATAAGATATAAACACTATGAATGACCACAATCTTGGCTTATAATCCTGATATAACGACCTGGCTTTGATTTTTTGTCGCTTTTTTTGATTGAAATGAAGGTATAAATAACCTGCATCGCCTCTGGGATTCAGACTCTGGGTCCTGGGACCACGTAACCAACGTCAAAGTGGCTCTTCACATTGAACCATCATCATCCTAAAGTGCGGCTTATTTTCTTAAAATCCCAACATCTGCTGACCTGACGTTTTTTTAGGTCACAGGCTGGTCCTGACTGACAAACTTGACCCTTGAAGCTGGTATCTTCGAAACATTGGTCGAAAAAAATGACTCGCGCTTCTCTCTATGTTGCCTTGCTGCTACCTTGTTTAGTGATCAGCGTCTTGGGGGCACCCTTGGTATATTTTCAACATCCATGCTGCAAGCAGTTATTTATGTTATCTTATCTCCAGAAGTCTGCAAGGGAAATCATGAATATCCGTGTTCACGATCCTCAAGTTGCTCTTGCCTACTCTGAGACACATGCCCCGCCTTCTCGTTCCGAAGAAAATCATTCCAGGGACCTTTTTACCCCGCGGGACTCAATAAATGTTGACAGGGACACATTCGCTGACGACAGTGACGCTGTTGATGCCAGAGATCAGCAGCATCATCCCATCCACCCTGTCATGATGTACAGACGTGAAGACCCCAGTTTTCATGAAGAGGTAAGATTGTCGTTCCGTTCCGCTATCAGAATTGACACTGACAGCCATTATTGACCTCTAAAAGGTACTACGCCGTTGGTTTGAGAAGCATTATCACATTGGAATCGAGTATTAATTAGTATGGGGAATACCTCAATCGGGCCAACCTCTGCAACGATTGTAGACCGTTATCCGGGTGTCTCCGCCCAAGTAGCATTGGAAATGGAATGGAAGGCTACTGATTGCACATGACGAGCGCTCTGATATACAATGAATTCGGTGATTTGCTATTGTCCGTGAACATATGACAACATCACTGATCTAGATTACAATTGTTCTTGGATGACGAGCCATCTCAACTAATCGATAAGAAGAAAGGAAGGAATGAAGAAAGGAAGAAACAACCAAGCAATGTACAATTTCGCAGAAAAGTCCCGTAAACCAATAAACCCAAAGGAAGAGAAAAAAGAAAGAAAGAAAGAAAGAAAGAAAGAATCTACAGAGTGAGGTATACTTTTCAAGTTCGTCACAGAAGCCAGGACATAAATAAAACGATGAAGTCAAGGGGTACCGCCTGGTGAAGGCGTTTTTGGTATCGGTGATGAGCCAGGGCAGGGTGATGAATGCACGCTGTGGGATGGCGTCACGGAAATAGGACTTGAATGGAGAGTGTGGTCGTAGACTGCATTTGGACCGCCTTCAATCAGGATTCGCTGCTTCATAAAAGCGACGAATGTGACGACAATGAAGTCAATGAGGCCTAGTCCCGCCGGTAGGATCTCCAAGAAGGCTTTTCGCGCTCGAGACACAATTCCAATCTTGGCGCGGCTGTACCTCGCCAACGGAGTGAACGACGAGTCAGCAATCATTAACTGGAGTAAAACAAAGGTTAACAACAGAGCGAATACCACAAATCGCGAGAAGAGACGTACCACAGGGCAGTGTGCAAAAAGCTGCCATCGGAAACGTTTGGATTCTACGCCAGTAAACTCCCAAGAACTACATTCATATCGTTGAGTGCATGTTCAAACAACACAAAGGAAACACCTACTTGTCTCGTACAGGCTCTTCCTTCTCTTCCTCCTCCTCCTCCTCTTTGATGAGTGATGGAGGTGGAATGCAGGGTGGGATGTCAAACTCTTTGTTCGACCTCTGGCCACAGATCATGAGATGGGTACCCTCCTTGGGTCCACGATACTCAATCACCCCTATCTCTGTCTCAACATGCCCTCTACTCGCGTTATACTGCTCCAGTCGCTTCACAGTCGTCATCGCCGTCCTCTTTGACCGTGCAGAGTCAGCACCTCCACGGTACACGACATGCGATGGGTCGTCGAGACTGAAGCATCCAGGTCCGCTGTTGGATGTCTGCACTGAATACATAGGGATGCCTTCGCGCGACACAAGAAGGGTCGCCGTGGGATCGTTGTTAATCAAGCAGAGCTGCATCGTAGAAGGGTGCCTAGGATACAGAGAGCGCCTGTGTTTTGAGAAATGGGGGAGTGAGAGAAAGAGGTTCTCTGGTGGTTGTGTTGTTTCGACGGAGCCATAAAGAGTCTCGGCAAGCTGATCACCGGCTTTCTGCATATGGGCTCGTGTCATTGCTGCCGTGGTCATCTTCACATCACAACACCTCGTGCCTGGACTCGTGCATGTCATGACTGCGTTGGATTGAGACCGCCGGAGGTTTATTTTCTTCGTATACAGGTCCTACTATTTTTGATTTATGAAGTTCGTAATATGATGTCTGCTTTCTATGACTTCTATGTATTAAAACATAGCGCCAGACTGACATTTAGAACCTTTGAACACCTTCATAGAACCTCTCTAGAATCCCCAGACATATCGAGATGGTCACTCTAAATCATGATGTGCATCGATGCCTCATCATCTCTTTTCGATTGTTTTGTTGACACTCTGGTCACATCTCATGCTCTCATAATGTGCTCATGGCATGATCACCGCATTGATTAGAAACATGAGGTATTTTGAAACACCCCCAATATTCCGCAGAAGTACTAACGCATCGACAAGCAAGATCATCTGATGATCGTTATAAACGAATCAGTTATATTGTTCACAAAAGGAGAACAGGCCCTCTATTAACTACGATGCAAAGTCTGTTTAAGTTTACCCGTAACCTCACGAGAGCAAGCCCCCCACAATCATCCCTGCCTGGTCGAGACGTCTACCCTCCACATCGACAGCCTCTCCGCGATGAAAAGCTCGTCTCAGATCGGCATCGCAGAACGAAGTGAACAAACCAAAACATATGCGTACGAATCCGCGAATCAGCAGGCCGATCAGCCATAATCCTACCCCCAGCACGATGCAAAGCAAAGGCACAAGTCGATCGAATGGCCTCATTATGCAATTGGCGACAAATTCCCGCCAGTATAACGCTGCGCAGAAGGCACAGAAGATGAGGTAGATGGAGGATGCGATCTTGTACATGACCTTGTGCAAGTGAGCCTCTGTACACGTTGTTGGATTATCCTTTCTGGCACGGCGAGCCAGATGCTGACATGCTTGGGCGATGCGCAATACGTCGCTTCTGTTGCTCCTGCTGGAAGAGGTTTTTTTGGATAATATAGCCCTGGCTGGTTTTCTGGCTTCGACATCTGGCCCACGACGATTCTTCTGGATTTTCTGGAGGGTGTGTGTGGGTATAGTAAGGGGGGTGGATCCGACGGTGACAGACTCTCGGGCCTGGATCTCCTCGGAGGGGATGGAATTTCGACCTCTTTCAGAATTCGAATCTACATTGCCCAAATCGTTTTGTCCATCTCTTCCACCAGTATCACCTGCACCAGGAGCTCGACGATTTCCATAAAGGTTCATACTCAGGCCACGTCTGAGTCTCATAAATTCGGTCGGAGATGGGGGTTCCCGAGCGAAAATCGCGTCCAAGGACTCCAAACGACGATTTGTCGACGCCAAGTCCTGCTCAGCAGTCGAAGATAATGCGCGATTCGGGGGGACATCTTCCAGCAAATGTGCTCTACTCTCCAGAAAGTTGTTTTTACGAGGCGGCTCTGTGAAAGGCACTGCGACAAACGGGTCTGTTAGGTCTTCGGGGTGTATGACGACGCTTCGTGAGACATAGGGCAAGGTATCGGAGGCTCTGCGGTCTGTTGTGACTTGGCTGAGAGCGGAGGGAGTTATGGGGCTGTGGCCAATGGAATCCCTCGTGCCGGAGCGGTGGGCTCTGCGTTTTCGTAGCAGCAGCCACCGGGAGAAGGGGCTACTTCCACCAGGGTATGGAATAGAGTTGGATCTTCCAAGGCACAATCGTTCCTTGTCCATTGCTTTCGAGCTCGATGGGGCAGGTGAGGAAGCGGATTTAAGGTGCAGCCCTAGCTTGAACTTTATGGTCATTTTAAGTATATAATGTAATGGAGAAGTTAATGGGAGGATCAAGATGGTATAGCTGGGGTAAGAGATGTGTAGAACGAACGGTGTTTACCGATTCGCCTGTGGTTTCTCCTTTCTTTGATTCATCGTCATTTCGAATGAATCTGTCATTGTTAGACAAAGTTATTTTTGGGGCACTTTCTATCGCTTCGGCAAGCCTGATCGAGGATGTCTTCGAAGCTGAGGCAATGACATGAGCTCGAGCCTCGACATAATCGGAGGTCCCTCGAAAAATTAAAGGATTCGCGTCTGGATGAAAGCAAGTCGAGGAATGAATTTATAGAATGTAATCTTGAATTAATAAATTTACTGTTATTACATATAACATAGCATGAGTATTTTACTGCATATGCACAAGCCGAAATGACTCCACTATGAAGTTGCAAGCGGTCGCTTAGGTGCGAAACGCCAACCAATCTTCGTTGGGATTTTGTTCTGCAAAGCGAAGGAGGACGTTTGACCCTCTTCGACGGTGGCTCTCAATAGCGCTAATGAGACCCGACGACAACCTGCGCTTAGAAGACAGTTGAATACTTTTGAGGGGCGTTGTATAATCCGTTCGAATGCTTCGAGAATAGAGGAACCGCGCCAAGTCCTGCTCCACATTATTAGGGCACATTACGAGCGAAACGCGTCGTAGTCGAGGTAAAAGAATGCACCGCGAATCCATCCCCGCACTCTGAAGCTGAGGCTCAGGAAGTGTAAGCGCGCGAAGGAGATTCGAATTGATTACGGGCTTCGTCGAGTTCCATGTATCATCAATCCGCAAAGTCTTCAAGTCAGGATTGCTAGCCAAGAACGAAAGGAAAAGATCGGGTCTAGGCGAATGGTTCTCCAACGCCACTACGAGGGATTCCAAAGACCACACGTCACTCCTCTGCATCAGATCCTTCAGCTCTTTGAGGAGGAGCGTCGAAGCTCCCGCCCCCGGACCGCACCGACCACCTAGCCAAACATGACGCAAGCGGGGTAGGGAAAGTGATCGGAGGAGGGACTGCCGCCCCACGGGGTGTTCTAGGCTCAGTGTTTCCAAATGGGTCAAAACCAACGGGTGCTCTGGTTGCTCATAGCCCCTGTCCGTGACGCCATTGCCACTCAAGGTGAGCTTTCGAAGTTGAGAACATGATTGAAGAAGGTAGAGCGTCGACATCGTTTCGCAGGGGTTTAGGTCAAGACGAAGTTCCTCGAGAAATTCGAGTGATTTGAAGGTCATGGGCGAGGGAAGGACGGAGCATGAAAGACTTTTCAGGGATGGGCTGGTGGTGATGAGATGGAAGGGGTTGAAACTGAGCATCGGTGATGCACCTTTCGGACCGGGAACAGCGGGAGGCTGAATTCGAAGGGAAGTCAGGGAAGGTGTGTCACGACTGGTCATCATGGACAATTCCGACAGTGCTTCGAGAGGGACTTGTAGTGATAGAACGTCCCAACGTTTTGAGAAGGGCATGATGGCGTGAATGAGCTGCTTCGCGTCCTGCACACGGTCGCAACTAATGCAGATTTTTAGTTTGAGGGTCTTCGAAAGTGAAAGACGGTATTTGATGGCTTGGCTGCGATTCTGCAGTTTTCGTTGGAGCGTGTAATGATCCGTGCCGAAGAGGAGATCAGGTCCTTTTACGAAGAGAGAGGTCCATAGCTCGGGGAGGTTGAGAGAAATCGCCCTCCAGTGTCTGCAGACCTGCGTCAGGACGAGTGGCGAATGGGGGATCATGTTGCGCCCGCGCGCTGACGAGGGCGTTTGGGTTGGTCGTCCCAGTGATGACTCGATTTCTTCGAGCTCTGGAATTCCTTCGAAGCTGGAGAAGAACAGGAAAATGTGCTGCCATATTTCCACAGGAATTTTGTATATACTTCTGGGCTTCGAAATGGGTTTGGAAGGGCCCATGAAGTGAGGAGAACGAGATGGAGAGTACATGTCTCTCATCGCTTTGGCCTTTGAGGTATGCGGTGGGCTAAAGTGCTGAAGAGGAGAAGGAGAGACGAAGAGCATTGCGAATGTCGTTGTCGATGGGGTGATGTGTGCTACGCGTCTGTGGGTGTTGGAATGAAAGGCGCAATGGTCCGATGAAGTGTCGCGCAATGAAGGTGGTTTATTAGGCCCTTTATACCACTTTTAAGCGCCTCCGAATATGTAAAAGCTCCTTGGCGTTTTGGGGACTATCAAAATTAGAAGTGATCTGGGGTAAACGGAACATCAATAAAGGGATAATTCCATTAACTGGCCGTCCCTTTCAAACTATAGGTAACGCATTTCAAGGAGGATGATTGGCTCAACCACACCGGATCCTGCTGTCTTTGTTCTTTAGGAAACCGCCGCCCATAGAGAACGAGATCTAACCTGACCTTCATCGTGGGTTCCTTAAGCTATTGGGAAAACCACTGCGCAGTACAGGTTTGTGGCGACAATGGTGCCAGACATGTTCCGGTTGGCGTGACGAACTTGAGGTCAAGTTCAGGGTGTTCCGACGCTGGGCTGGAATGACCGAGGTCCCATGACAGGTTTTGTATTTTGTTGTTCTGAAGTGGAAGGTTTGCTAATAACATGAGAGGCTGTTTCCAAGCTGTGTTGGTTGCATCCGAGCTCATAGAAACAATTCAAGTTAGGGCCGGACATAAGTAGAGAGTCCTTGAGCCTCGGAGGACTGTATTCCGGTAGTCTACTACATTTTTGTCTATATTGTGTTCGTTCGAAACGACAAGACACTGGCATGTGCAGTGTCGGGCGTTGGAAATTCGCGATTGCAGATGTCAGTCTGGGGACCAGTAACTCGTTTTGGGGGGTATGTAATGACATTAAGGTCGTTCTAATAAAAGACACACATTACTCGGACAAGTGGAATACTTGTTTACAAAAATGGAGGACTAAGTTCTGTGGTCACGGTGTACGTAGAAAAACCTGCAGGGGCACGAACGTGGTTCCGATGCGGTCAGACGACTGGCCAAGTAGGACTACTTACGCCATTACAACGCATGGTGCTGAGATGACACAATAGAAAGTCTATCCAGGTCATTCACTTGTTAATAAGGCTTCTCATCGTTCCTATGGAAAGTGGAATGCATTCCTATGAGCATAGCACAATTGCAAACGACAAAGTGGTCCCATACGCAAAGCAAGTTAGAGGCGACATCAATGATGAATTCATTTGATACACTTCAAACATCAAAATGGAGGGTAAGCATATAGATCATCACAGCGAGGTGTTGAAACCTTGTCTAGAAGCAAGTTTACACTCAACTATTATAACTCTAGCATCATACGCCGTGCCAAGCCTTTTCGAATCAAATCACCAGAAAGTAGCTACCTCTAACGGTAAGCAACTCTGCCTCGATCCCTCTACTCCTCGCCTCTCGCACAACCTGGTCTAGCTCTGGTGCCGTGGTTTGTGCTAATGAGAGGTAAATCGACTCCAACGAATGACGTCCACCCATCCTGGAATGAACGAGCGTGACGAGCTCCTGATTCGAGAAGTGGCAGCAGCCGATTAAAGACAGACGCTTCAACTCCGGAATGAGGCTTCCAGAAGTACCATGCGCCTTCGAGGATGTGCTTGGCCTGCTCATGAACCCACCCGCAGGGCGCCCACCCCTCTCTTCATCACAGCTCGCACTCCCATCAGAATCGTGCGCATCAAGATGTACCTCCTCACCAACCTCAACGTCAGATAGAGTCATGTCTCTCAACAAACCAGCAGTGATCATCGAAGTATTAAGGAACATCCACGTATCATCGATCTTGAGCTCCTTCAATTCCGCATTACACGCCAGGAATTCGGCAATGGCGACATCCGTCAAGTTGTGCGTTTCGTACAAGATGTGAAGTGATTCGAGAGAGGAGACGTCGCTGCGCATCATCAGATTCTTTAATTCGAGCAACAGAGATTTGGCGTGTACGCCTCCACGTCCCAGG
This sequence comes from Panaeolus cyanescens, assembly GCA_002938355.1. Classification (NCBI taxonomy): domain Eukaryota; kingdom Fungi; phylum Basidiomycota; class Agaricomycetes; order Agaricales; genus Panaeolus; species Panaeolus cyanescens. The sequence goes on along the minus strand of NHTK01006057.1, from coordinate 30,041 downwards.
AGGCGCAGGGTCCGAAGGCTGGGGGTCCTAATGGCACGCAGGAGGCGTTCACGGCCAATCGGGTGTTCCATATTAAGAGTGGTAAGCAAGGGAAGCGTGATGGTCTCTCCGAGGACGCCCTGCGTCGTGGCGTATCCTGTCAAGCTAAGAGTTTGCAGGTTCATACACAAGGAAAGAATTCTGTATATCTCCTGCGACTCGCTCGGACTTTGCTGGAGGTGAAGTTCTTGCAGGGTTGAATATGAAGGCAAATTTGCAGGGAGTTGGAGGGGGGTGCAAACACGGCGGAGGGAAGGCGCGATTTTTTGGATGTGGAAGAGGTCAAAATCGTGCATCTGTGTGGCGTCCCACGGTCTCATTTGGTAGACTCGTTCGTAGAACTTGAAAGATTGAAGCATGGGAACATCTTCACTAGTGAGGCGAAGAAGTTGAGAGAGCGATTCCGAGGGAACGTTCAAGTGGATCGTCTTCCAACGCTGGGAGAACGGAAGAATGGCAGCAATGAGGGATTTAGCATCCTGAACGCTTTCTCTAGCATCGATGTAGATTTTCAGAGGCATGGGATTTGCCAATGAGAGTCGGAATTTGATGAGCTTTTCGAGTCTATCGATTATGTGCGGAGGAGATGCCGTTTCTCTTCCAGCGGGAACACGTGGTTTAATAAAAAGGATGGACCAGATTTCTGGCATGCCGAATGCAATATGCCTCCATGTACGACAAACTTGAGAGATAACGGCTGGCTGTTGAACGAAGACGTGGCTGGAGATACCAGTGGAGCCTAGCGTGGGTCTCCCCCAAATTTCACCGAACATTTCGTTGAACTGGATAGGATTTTCGAGCAGCACCGACTCGGTGAAGATGCCTTGCCAGATGTCGACAGGAACATTCTCCATAATCGACGCTGTGAGGGCTTTGGGGGTGCTGGGTGCGGGCACTACGTGTGCATTGGTGTCCGTAACGTTCACATGGAGAGCAGACAGAGCAGGTAAAACACTGAGCATTGCTGTGGATAATTTACTCTTGCGTGTAGAGGTTGTTCTGTAGGTAATAAGCTTTAGTTCTGCTGTGTAAAAATAGCGGGAGAAGACTCACCTAGGTCGCTCAAAGTCCTGTCTTTTGAGTTGGAGGTGAGGAGATAAGCTCAGGCTAGGGACGACATACTCCACGCCACCTTCATATATGAAATTTGGCCTCGTTTTGTCGTCAATGACGGCCGCATCCAGGGTCGGCAGTCCACTCAATGGGCACCAGAAAGCTTTGAAATGGCTGCAGGTCGCAGCCAAGCTTTTCCCATTCCAGACTTGAAACGTTCTGTTTATCTGTGAACCAAAAGCTAACTGAGTACCTCCACTCGCATTCGTGCAACTCAGGACGCCCCGAAAAGCCCGGTCTCTCAGACTCGAAGGCCATAATTCCCTGCTTAAACTTTGTTATATGAACAGACTAAGACTTGAACACGCAAAAATATATAAATTGCTGAAGCATACCTACTTATTGGACTTGATAAAGTCCTCCGAGTCGGCTTTTATCGTCAAGGCTGCGTATTGTGGTTGATGGTTGGAATCAGGTTGGGTCGGGTTTGTTGGGACCCAGTTGGGTAATGCACCGAGCCCTAACTGAGGCCGGCGATCAAACAAGCCCAAAGCGAAAATTCTGACGCGAGCTCAGCGCGAGCCGCGACTGAGCCTTCCACATAATCCGTCAAGTGCCTCCTCGAATTGCTGATTGTGAGCAGGCTTGGTGAGTAAAAGTATCATATATTACATGGATAGTTACTAAGACAAATAATAGGCTGTCTTTGTCGGCTGAATTTCCGTAAAGCCCAGCCCAAAATGCTCAGAATCTCGTCATGTCAGCAGTCGATTTGGGCTTTGGGGCAGACCTCGAGGGTTGGATCAAAGAGGTTCATAAGCTCGGGAAACACAGGAAAAGATCTTTTGAACCTTGACTTTCTCCAACCTTTCTCTCAAAAGTCCGTTCGGAGGCCGCCTCCAGTCGCATCTTCGTCTTCACTGCGACCACCGACTGGACATTACCCTCGGCGAGGGCCAAATCATGCCTCGGGATCGAAAAACTTTGACGGCTCAGGCAGGATACCGGAAGGAAGTCGAGGTAGCGCGCGGTACGAGCAACAACAACCCCATATTCCAAAAATCACTCCCAGCTCTGTCATTCCCTACTTTGAAGCCAATGTCACGACTTGGTGCAGACAAATGAGGACACTAAAACGGCTAGAAACCTTTGGATTCCCTTTGGAAGAAAGCAAGCGTCTATTGATGCTGTTTGCCCAAGAGGTTCAACATGGTAAACTATCAGGCAGCGAAGACGCTTCATTCCACATGCTCGACAGATTTGCGCAAACGCACGAGGAGTCCTCCATCGACACCATCTACAGCACCATTTTCTTCTCCTGGCTCACCCAGACAGAGCATGCACATCGTTCACGTATCATCAAAAAAGCCAGAGTTTCCAGTTCTACGCTCGCACTTGCGGATGAGCTCATGGAGACGACGAGTTGCTATTATCCAGCAGACAACTTTCCTTTTGCGCGGACTATGCATCGCAAGGTCATCATGCACGTTGGACCCACTAATAGTGGCAAGACTTATCACGCTTTACGTGCGCTAGCAGCCGCCAAAACCGGCGTCTATGCCAGCCCACTCCGACTTCTCGCCCACGAAATTTGGGAACGGCTAAATACGGGTCAAATTCAGCCACTTGGAATAGAAAAAGACCCCTCTGACACCCAAAACTCGTCGGGAGGAAATCCCAGATGGGAACGTCCATGTAACATGATAACTGGAGAAGAGCAAAGGATTATGGGTGAAGATGTTGGGCTTCTCAGTTGCACAGTTGAAATGCTCGGGTATCAGGCGAAGAGTGATGTTGCGGTCATTGATGAAATTCAAATGATCGGTGACCCCGACCGAGGTGCTGCCTGGACAGACGCTGTTTTGGGTCTCGCGGCCAAGGAGCTACATCTATGTGGAGAGGAGACGGTGATACCCGTTGTGGAAAATTTGCTGAAGGATACAGGGGACGAGTTGATCATTCGGCGGTATGAGCGTCTTACACCGCTTGCTGTGGAAGAGGAGAGCTTGCAGGGAGACTTTACCAACGTTCGCAAGGGTGACTGTATTGTTACCTTTTCGCGGTCCAACATTTTTGGGATCAAGAAGATGGTGGAGGAGAAGACAGGTATGAGATGTGCTGTGGTCTATGGTCGGCTTCCACCGGAAGTGAGGAGCGAACAAGCTGCACTTTTCAACGATCCTAATTCTGGGTACGACGTGATCATTGGCAGCGATGCTATTGGAATGGGTCTTAACCTGTGCGTCGCCTTTTTTCCTATCATTCTCGTATGATACTTATTTTTTTTCTTAGTAAAATCAAACGCGTCGTCTTTGAATCTCTCCATAAATTCTCTGCTGGCGGGATAAACCCTCTGTCCGTGTCTTCCGTGAAACAGATTGCAGGACGAGCAGGCCGGTACGGCCTCCACGCCGACGCAGGAGGGAGCACCACAACCCTTCACGCGCAAGACATGGCCTACCTCAAGCAATGCTTGGATACTCCCTACGTTGCAGTCGACTATGGGCGAATCTCACCAAGCAAGGAAGGGCTATCTACCACCATGTCCATCCTCCCCGAAGGCTCCAGCATAGAAACCGCATTCGACGCACATCGTTTTATCGGCAAAATCCCTCCTCATCTTCGCTATTCTAGCCAAAACCAACTGGACCAGGTCTACGATGTTATCGACAACGAATGGGCCGATATGCCGATGGAGGCCAAAATGCTTCTTCTTTATGCGCCTGTCCCTTGGAGGGACACGAAAACCGTCGATATTATCAAGAACTGTTTGACGATGTTCTCTGAGACGATGTCAGTCCAATTCGACAAGGCGATAGAGGGAACCAAGTTCATGTCCATTTTGGACGAAGTAGAGGAGAAAATGAAGGACCAGAAATCGACAAATAGCCTGGAAGACATCGACATACCAAACGCATCCGACAAGCTTATGCTCCTGGAATCCTTCCACAAAGCTACGGTGTTTTATATCTGGATGTCATTCCGCCATCCCGTTGCGTATAGCAATTTCGAGCAAGTCAGCGCGCTGAAAGAGCGTATTGAGGTTGTGCTCAATTTTATGCTGGATGTTATTTCGAAGAAGGAAAATTTGCTGCAGTTTAAGCAGCTGGGTGGGAAGGGACGTCGGGCGACAGCGAAAGCCCAGGATTATTCGCCGAGGAGGGAGACGGAGAAGTTGCAGTATCTGAATAAGCTGGATCTGCAAAAGTTGAAGCTATCCAAGGAAATGGGTGGTCCTACATTGAAATCGTATCCCACCAAATCGTCTTCCAACACTTCCTCTCCCAAGGAATATTCATGATGGGTCACTCCCCCCTTCCTATTTATATTTCATGTTTTCGCTATATGAATACTAATGACATTCTTCATAATTTATACCTTGCATTATTCGAATACTCATCGCTAATTATTGTATCGTTAGACATGTCTTTAGCTTTTATGCTAATCATACTACACCGCATCGTATTAGACACCACACCTCACACATTTGTATGGAACCTTGAATCAAACAAATTGACAGAAGTTCCTTGTTGCTCTCAAATGCCATACAAAGATATTCACATACTTAAAAAAGTAAATTTATTTTGATCACGAACTGCATGATAAGATGCAGCATCTGAAGCTACAGGGCATCTACCAAACCCCGCCAAACCGGGATGAACCAGAACGAAGATGTCCCTCGTGTCCAAATCTCGACCCATGATGCATATGAGTACTTGGAGTAGTAATGTCCCTCTCCGCGTCTTTGTGATCACGACCACTAGCAGGGGCATGGACGTGCGGAGAAGGTTCGACTTTAGATGATTTGGAAGCGTTGTGGCGGTTGTTGGATTTGTCGTGGTGAATGTGCTCGCGTCCATGACTGGCTGAAGAGCTTTCGTGCTGGTGCTCGTGTTTTTTGCCATGGTGGTGATGATGTCGGTCACCGTCTTTGGTATTGACGCGTTTATGATCGCGATTTTCGTCCCCATGGTCGTGTTCGTGTTCGTCTTCATGCTGGTGCTGATGACTGTGTTCCCCGGTCCCGAAATGATGTTGCTTTTCATTACTGGAATGGTGGTGTCGTTCTGCCGATTTCTGTAATCGACGAAGTCAGAAAACCGTCTCAACAGCTGAAAATATAGGGAAGCCTCTTACCAGATGCTTAGGTCCTTTAGCTTGCTTCGTCTTCCCAGTACGATTATGACCAGATGAAGTCGAGTGCTTCTCTGCCAAGGTGCCAGAATGAGGCGTAGCATGTGGTTTTTCGACTTTTTTGCTGTCTCCACGAGCAACCTTGACTGCCTTGTCTTCTTTCTTTGTAGCAGGAGCAGTCACGGGCTTCTCCTTAACCGCCTCCTTAGCCGTCTTCACAGCCTTCTCAGCGGCAGGTTTGACCTTGACTGCAGAGGATGTCGACCCTTTCGCACCTGCCTGACCATGGTCTGCTGGTTGTTTGGGTTTTGTCGCTACTGGGTTGTTGGTTTTATTGCTGTCGACCTGCTGAGCACCAACCGTGGCTTTGTTGTCCTTCTCATGTTGTGATACTGCAGGTTTGGAAGCGGCATTGTCGGGTTTTACGTTTGCATGGGACGCTGAAGCAGGCTTATGAGCTGCAGGCAGCGGATCGGACTTTTTGGCCTGAGTATCGGTGGGATTTTTGCCGATGGACGAAGGAACGCCGTTCTTTGTGGCATCATCAGTTTTTGGTTTAACATTCAGTGTTTCGGCCTCTGAATTGGCGTGTTTTTTGTCGTGCGACGGAGAAATGGCCTGCTTGGCAGCGAGGTTGGAATGGGGCTTGCTGTGTGAAGCTGGTACGACTGGTTTGGGAGGTGTCAAGGCTGGTTTAGCAACAGGAGCTGGCGCTGTGGGTGGAGTACGCGCTTCAAGGAAGTCATCATCATCATCGATAAACTCGCGTGCGTCGACGTCCTCGATATCCTCAAGTTCCCGTGCATCGATTTCCTCGGAACCCTCAAGTTCGCGTGTATCCAATTCCTCCAGGTCTTCGGGTTCACGCATGCTCAGCTCTTCGACTTCGTCCAATTCGCGCACTTCAAGCTCGTCTTCGTCGGTGAGACTACGAGACGAGAGGTCGTCTGCAACATCTGGCTCTCTGTCTTTGAGCTCAGCATCGTATTCGACGCCCCGAGTGGGTTCAGGGGTGCCTTCAGCCTGGACAATGGTCTGAAGGTCAGGCTCATGAGCAGCCGGTTTGACAGTTTGAAGACTGTTGGCCTGGGTGTGTGTCTAAATCGGAAAACAATTTAGATTTGAGGACAGAGAGTATGTTAAACGACTTACGACAGGGAGAGCTAAAATATTGCTGCCATTAATGGCGAGGATAGCAGCAAGGGTGATGAAAGAGGACCTCAGCTGCATAGCTAGTGGTTGTAGCTCAAGTTGCGGTAGGAAGTAAGAAAAAAAAAGTGAATTGAGAGCGAAGTCTAAGAAGATAAGTGCCTAGCTGTCAGCGCGAGATAGAAGACCAAGGCACAACTTGCCACGTACCTTTCGGTGTCTCGAGCCAGTAGAGGTTGGACAAACGATTTTAGGACCGGCCTAAAATAGACTACGACGACGATATGAGTGGACAAGAATAACAAAAGGCACCAAACGACCAGCTGGCAGCATACAAAGAGGTGTTGAAAAACTCACGCTAGATTATAGCTCGTTGCTTCGCTGGGTAGATGCACCGGGCAATCTGAGAAGCATTCTTCGAGCAATCGTGAACTTTATAGTGTTCTGGTTAGCAACATCCAGGACAAAAAATGAAAGGTCTACGGGTAGACCATAAAAATATGTTCAGCGGAGAATTCAAATGGCAATGGAACGCGAACAATAGACTTCAAAAAAGTGAATATGATGAAGGATTGTGAGAGGTCGAATCGAATGTTCATGCACCTCAGCATTCATTGCTTGTCCAAAAGTGGATGCTGGCTGTCAGCTCGTCACCGCTCAAGGCTCAATCCGAACCTCGTCTCCATGTAACTTTTTGGGCACTGCCCATACTTCATACTGTAGGGAACATGTGGTTGGTGGGGACATACAATATAAATGCCGTGGAGAAAAGTAATAGAGATGGTGAGTGGCGATCTCACTATTTGGCAGCTCTGCAGTCTTTTGGGAGATGTTTTCAATTAAATAAAATGAACAGCTTCAAAATGTGCGAGACCCTACCAGTTTCAAGGTTGACCAGAGAGAATGCTTCCCGTGACCTCTAAAAAGCTAATCTCGACAAACAACAATTCCCGCATGTTGGTTCCCGAACAGAGTCCTCACAAGGCACCCCAGAAAGCAAGTAAGCCAGTCCACGAAACGAATGCCAGATAAATTATCCCTCGACCATGTTTAGCTTGCATGCACCACGATAGAAGAATACTGGTATTAATATGATAGGACAGGCGAAAATACTTTTTTCTAGCTGAAACTACCGCTTGGGCAAAACACCTCTGGAACCATTCGTCAATAAAAATACACAATGAGGGGTATGTCGTATCTGACCTGTTAACCATGGCCAGTTGGTGAGCCTTGGACTTAGTCTCCAATACCGAGCTCTGTCCCTTCAACACAGCAATAACCTCACGGGCAACCCGTTCCGCGACGGTCTTGCCCGGCTTCTTCTTTGACGCTTCCAAAATCCACATGATACCTCTCTTTATTCTTTGCCTCTCACTCAGAGCCATGGGAGCCTGAATGCTCTTTCCACCCTTCTTGATGCTACGCATGCGGACTGCGGGTGAAGCTGTGATCACCGCTTCAGTGAATATGGGCATAGGTGGGCTCCGTGTCATCGCGTAAATGTGCAGAAGCATTTGGTGTGTCGACTTTCTTGCTCGCGCAGCTTTCCCGTCTTCCATGATGCAATTTGAGAAAAAGTGTAGTAGAGGGTCGGTTGCTGGAGGAATGTGCAGATGCATTTGGTCCAAGTCAATGACTTGCTTTGAGATGGCGTCAGTTGAAATTGGTTTCTCAACTTGCTCTGTTGTAATAGAGTCTTCCAGGATGGACAAGAGCGAAGATTCGCCCTTCGTTGGTGTTGAGGCCTCTGACGATTTGCCACCAAATATTTTCATAGCCTCGTCGAATGTGGAGCTGTCGCGGGAAGAGTTTCCAGTTGCTAATGTACGAGCATATCGGGGTATAATGCGAGTAAATGCTGGTCGCAACGACGACAAGGCGGATAAAGACATGGTGGACGCTGTTGCAGACGACGAGCTTAAAGTTGTTGGAATTTTACGGACGCGTTGTAACGCTCCCAGTATGTCACGAAGTCTGTCACAAAAGTCAGGGCGGCAAGAGCTTAGAAATCCGGCAATAATTCCCAGGGTGGTTCTACTGAATCCTGATCCTTACCTGGTACATGCCTCCGTCTTTACACCTGTGCTTGACTAAGCTGCCCGTAGTCCCGCCCATAACCATGAGATTTGGTGCTGTATCAAATATACCCCTGTGCCACCTACAATCAACGACTTTCGAATCATCTTACGCCTCTTAGCGCCCATACACATAGCAACCGCGTTCAGAGATCTACAGTGGTGCTCAACAGTTTTGAAGGAGGCCAAAATGTGCATTGTATTAGATAGGTTGTGCCGAGTTTTAGCCTGTAAGTCGGGTAATGTCTCGAACGCTATTACGAAGCATGTTGCCGATACATTTACTCCATAGCGGTACTAGTGATTACACGCCCAGGTTTTGATAGACAGCCTTCGAAATACAAACAGCGCGGCCTGCTGCTGTTATACATCTTATAAAGCAGAATTCAAGACTGCGCTTTACGTTAGATCCGTCTGACCTTTGAAATGAATGAGAAAACTGTGTAAATCGATGACCATGGAGGAGGGTGGTAGACATCGCTTACATGCCTACTGCGATCCCACCACCCCATTGGAAAGCCAGTAGAATTCCTGTGCCAATGAAGGCCTAGCAATTATTAATTCCGTACTTGCCGGCAAGTCAAGACCGTACCTTACGCGTATCTGAACGGCACTTCAGAAAGCGGTACCTTTAGTAAACAGCCAGGATTCGAGGAGTTATTCAAGCTCGGTGGTATAAAAGACCTTTGAATATTTCTTCGAACACATAAACATTTCCAGCCCCCAGTTCAGTTTAGAAATGCTACCAAAGCTTTTATCTTTTGTCTTTTTAGGCACTTTATTCTTTAACTCTGCCTTGGCTTTCCCGAAATATGCCTCTCTTGCAGGCCTTCCGAGGGGGGCATTAGACAATATCGTCCCAAAGCTTCCCTATCGTCCTCCAGAGACGCCTCCTGGTCCTCTTAAAGATACCCGTGCCAAACTTGTCAATGACAAGAAGCACCCTTGGAAACCCCTCCGCCGCGGTGATATTCGAGGCCCGTGTCCTGGTTTAAATACCTTGGCTTCGCATGGGGTATGTAGATCACCCAAAAGCTTAATTAGTTGGATCAAATTTTCTAATAACCCCCTAGTACCTTCCCCGAGATGGAATAGCCACACCTGCGCAAATTATGCTTGCAGTGCAGGAAGGTAAGCATTTTAGCACCCATAGTGTCTCATGTCTCAATACATCCATTCAAATCGTTTAATATGTACAGGTTTCAATATGGATTTTGGGACTGCGCTCCTAGTAACCTACGCTGCGCACCTCGTGGACGGAAATGTCGTGACCAATCTTCTTAGTATCGGCGGAAAATCCCCGAAAACAGGCCCTGATCCACCCCCGCCAGCTATTGTTGGTGGATTGAATACGCATTCCGTGTTCGAAGGTATGTAACCCCTTCAGTCATGTACTGCTTAAGAACTGCGCTTATTTAATTGCTTACTCGCATATGTATGAATAGGCGATGCAAGCCTTACTCGCGGTGATGACTTTTTCGGAGACAACCATAGCTTCAATAAGACGTTATTCCAGCAGGTATGTATACATTATGGTATGCATCAGATGCTTTACTAATATCTTATCTGTCTTTTTCACAGCTCGTGGACGCAAGTAACAAATACGGCGGTGGAAAATACAACCTCACCGTCGCGGCCGAGTTCCGCCACCAACGCATCCAAGAGTCTATAGCTACAAACCCCAAGTTCGATTTCACCTCCCCGCGCTTCTTTACTGCATTTGCAGAGACCACTTTCCCCATCAACTTCTTCATCGACGGCAGGAATGAGAATGGCCAACTCGACCTCGACGTCGCCCGAAGCTTCTTCCAGCACAGCCGCTACCCAGACGGCTTTTTCAGACCTAGCTCACCTCGTGGTGCGCAAGGCTTGGATGTCATTTTTGCTGCTCACCCCATTCAGCCTGGAAGAAACGTCGATGGCGTCAACAACTATGTCCCGGATCCCACTTCTGCTGATTTTGACACCTTTTGCCTTCTTTACACCAACTTCGTCAACAAGACTATCAAGGGCTTGTACCCAAACCCAACCGGTGTCCTGCGTAAGGCTTTGAACTGGAATTTGAATATCCTATATCTGTCATTCAAGGACTCTGGATGTATTCAGGAATTCCCGTATGGAAAAGACTGAGTCCGAGTAAGCAAACTCACACTCATCTACTACTAAACCTCATGCTTTAGGGGTTTAAAACTTCCACATACTCTCCTTCTGCCTTAGAATTTGTTTTTTCTCTTTTACATACATATGTGATGGACAATTTTCTTAGTTCAATAATGCATGCGCTCTAAGTTTATACACGGCTCAAGTTCTTGCAAGACACGCGCCCATACGCAGTTACCAAATGCGGATAGTGAGATTGTATGATGCGCCATCAGTGGCGATCGCCAGAGCATTCCACAGCCTTAAAGGTGTGAATGAAGGCAGACAGACATCTTTGCATGCTCCGTACAGAGGTCCTTCTAATAAATGTCAGACCATCCGACATCGTGGGTATCATTAATATGGAGCCCCTCCCAAAATGATTTGTAACTCTCACCCACTGGCTCTCTTCACAAGACACCACAGCTGCTTGGTCTTGTGATCGCGTAGCCCGAAACCCCCGTTCGATCGTCAGCTGCAGACACTGTCAACTATAAATATCGTACTTGATTGGCCGAAATTTTGCTCATCATGTAGTATAAAGCCTACAGCTTTATGGCATAATATCATCCTTACTGTGCTATCAATCAACGTGCAAGGTTATAAAGTCTGAAATTGAAAAGGTTTGGTCCCATGAGCTTTTTGATACTTAAGGTGAGTGAGACTCATGTATCATGCTACCCTCTCATACTAATAGGCCTAATATGCGGGTAAACTATGTCCGTTCTCTCAACAGACATTAGTCAATTACATGAAGCCGTGAGCGCGCCGTATGGATCGACTCCACTATTCGCTTTGGAAGTCCTTTCCTTGCCAATCTGTGACACATTGCACTTCTAATGTTCCTTAATTCTCACCATTGCGGTACCAATCTGTTATTTTTGGCAGCATTTTGAGTCCGATATCGTGTATGATAGGATGCCAAGCTGCGCAAATCTATAATTATCTCTAACGATGGATCTGGCTACTTCGAAGTCATGCTGGACTGACAAAATGTTGAATTAAATATGGCAGCTTCGCGCGGTCAAAGGCTTCTTATTTTTCCTCGAGGATGGTATAAGAGACAGAAATCCCCAAAAACACAGGGCAGCCACCGCTCCTCTTTTTGCAGCATGTTCCGAAGTCTCTTTCTGACCGTGTTTTTGGGCGTTTTATTGGGAAGTCCTGTGCTGGCCTTTCCAGTGCACGCATCCCTAGCAGGGCTTCCTCGACAGGAACTAGACCGGATTCTTCCTGGATTGACCTTCCGTCCCCCGGTGAATCCCACTCCAGGGCCCTTGAACGACACCTCAGCCAAGCTGGTGAATGACGCAGCACATCCATGGAAGCCTCTGCGTTTCGGAGACATACGTGGACCTTGCCCAGGTTTGAATACCCTCGCTTCACATGGTGTAAGTCGTTCGATTTTTGTTCTGGGGAGGAATCTCAGTTGACCTCGGTGGATTTAATCTTAAATTGGTACCTGTACTAGTGGCTTCCCCGGAATGGCATCGCGACGCCTTCGCAGATCATGTTGGCGGTCCAAGAAGGTATTGAAGATCATCACATCAGCGTCGCTTAATGCAAGTTGAAGATATTGATGATTTATCCAGGATTTAACATGGATTTTGGAACGGCACTACTCGTAACATACGCAGCTTTTATCGTCGATGGGAATGTTGTCACGAACCTTCTCAGCATCGGAGGCAAAACCTTGAGAACGGGGATTATCAACCCGCCGCCTCCTGCTAAAGTTGGAGGTCTGGACACTCACGCAGTGTTCGAAGGTAAGTAAAATAGGTACCGTATATTTCAATTACTCATCCAAACTGCCTAGGTGACTCAAGCATGACTCGAGGTGAGGAGCCTTTGACATAAATTTATCTTTCGGACGTTCTAAGACTATTTTAGGGGATGCATTCTTTGGAAATAACCACAGTTTCAATGAGACTCTATTCCAAGAGGCAACAATCTTTCACTTCTGTCCAAATTGAAGACTAATTGTTCACGCAACAGATGATCGATGCGGCGAACGAATTCGGTGCTGGGAAGTACAATCTCACCGTAGCTGGCGAGCTTCGTCACAGGCGCATTCAAGATTCGATAGCCACAAACCCTGAATTCTCATTCGTATCACCTCGCTTTTTCACTGCCTTCGCCGAGTCTACATTCCCCATCAACTTCTTCATAGACGGAAGGAACGAGAATGGACAGTTGGATATGGATGTCGCGCGGGGTTTCTTCCAGCACAGTCGAATGCCCGACGGTTTCTTCAGGCCAAGTTCACCTCGTGGTCCAAACGGGATTGAAAAGGTTTTCCTTGCTCACCCCATAGCACCAGGAAGAAACGTCGGAGGAGTCAACAACTATGTTCCAGACCCGACTTCGGCAGACTTTTCGAACCTCTGTCTCCTGTACACCAACTTTGTTAACCAAACCGTGACAAGCCTCTACCCCAATCCAACTGGAGCATTGCGTCAGGCGCTTAACTTCAATCTTAACATTCTCTTCCAAGCCTTTAAAGGCCGCGGCTGTACACAGGTATTCCCGTTTGGACAGGATTGAGGGTCTTTAGAGATAATTTCATGGTGTATTAGCTTCCTTCATCGAGTCAGTTTGATGAGTCTGTCTACATCGGTTAGTGAAGGCAGACTCGATGCACTTAACCCAATAGTTACCAGTAGTTATTTGGTTGTTTCCGACTCGTGCATGATCTGTTGGACATTGTGCATTGATCATGCTTCGAAGTACCGTCAGTGCAAATGATAAAATAAAACACGAGTTTAAGTGACCTTTATTTTTCTATGAACCCCCATCCTGACTCGAAGTTAAAATAGGAGGTTTGTCGGTGAGGGTTATTCGGTGGTTTGTCGGGGACCCTGTCACTGATAATTCAGTCGGACTCGTAGAACGCAGATCGAACGGGTGCACAGCATTCGAGGGCAGTTCATTACAATCTCGGCCCTCCTAAGCCTGCCTCTCCTTGCAATTGCTTGCACAAAATGGCGGCTGTTGTCAGCCTTTGGCAGTGCAACGAGGTGCAACGGCGGTGAGGGATAGATTATATCCGTGATCGATCACAAAGTTGTATAAAACGTCGAATCGATAGCGGTGCTCTAACGCGCCAAGCCCGGAGAACTACTATATGGAGGGATGTGCATTGCCATCATGGATCCATCACCCCCAGCGATAGGTCATCATACGGCTCAACCGTCGACAACCCCGGTGCCACTGACCACCCGATTTTGGCAGTCATAATAAGGCCAATAAAGCAACATCAAGGGGTATAAAGACCAGCCAACGAGGACACTTTACCTTTCATCCCTTATCTTTCACCATCTCCCTCCAAATCATTGTACCATGGAATCGCTCCTGAAGAACCTCCATCTCGACGACCGCAAGTCGGACAAGCCAATTGATCACGCTGCTACCCCTCCTCCCACTGCTGCACCTGCAAAGGAGGGAGGTGTCGGAGGTCTTCTCGGAAAGCTAGGAAGCGCACTGGACGCACATATCAGCCATGGATCATCTGCACCCCCCGCCGCTCAGCCAGCACCACAGAAAGAAGTCAAAGGAGAGGGTCTCTTTGACAAAATCTCTGATGCTATCGGAGGGCACAACTCTACCCCTACCCCAGCACCCCCACCGCCCGCTCCAGCCCCCAAGTCCACCGAGGAAAAGATCTTTGGCAAGATCTCTGATGTTTTGGGACGCAAGTCGACTCCTCCCCCTCCCCCTCCCCCACCTGAACCAAAGAAGGAGGGCCTTGACGCAGTCTTCGACAAGCTCGGCGATGTTATTTCAGGAAAGAAGCCTACGCAGGCAGCACCCCCTCCTGAGCCCAAGAAAGAGGGCATCGAGGGTTTGTTTGACAAGATTGGCAACAAGATCACTGGCAAGGACGAACCTCCCCCGCCCCCTCCTAGCTTGATCCAGAAGGTCAGCGAAGTCGTGATCAAGACGGATGACAAGCCTGTCGAGAAACCTTCTGGTCTTGGCAATAAACTCAACCACGCTCTCGGTGGAGGTGCGAAAGGCGAGGCTGAGGAAGGTGTGTTAAATGTCCTTTGTCCCTTACCCAATAGCTGATATAGATTTCTCGCGTCGAATAGGCCGCCTGGATAAAGGTACGTTCTGGATCAGCATTAGCGATTTTTTTTTTTGACTTATTCCTTCGTACTAGCCATCGACCTTTTCCAAGAGTATGTTCTTAAAGAGGGCCCTCAACACCATGAATCAGCGATCGAGCAGGCAAAGGATAAAAAGATCGCAGACACTCTCAGAAACACCCTCGGAATTGACAAGAAGAACTAACACCTTTCTTGTAACTTTTAGGGCGACATTTTCTTCAATGTACTAATGTAAACTACTTACCATCGTTCCCTTTTGTATACGAGTCAATTCAACTGTAAAATCCATTTCATCCAATTATTGCTTCCATTTGACATCCACGTTTCGCACAGCTCGTCGCGTACGCGATATTAATGTTAAAGATTATAATCGTAAGAATGAGCTCAATGACAAGGCCTGATACGACGGGAAATTCAACACAAGTATCAGGTTAAAACAATAAATATTAAAATTCAAAATTGGACGCGACAGCCGAGACGCGTCGCGCACGTGACTACCACAGCCACATGATTTGCCATGTGCGACGCGAACCTAATGAGGTTTAAGTCTTGGAGCTTTCCTTTCACCATCATCAACAGCGCACCATGGTGAGTGTCTGGATATCCAATTTTTTATGCTGAAACTGAACGCGAATCACAGGAGCCTTCATCTGACTTGCTGGTGCGACGTTGCAACATTTGTTACACAGCAGGAATTCCGATCAACAGAATACGGTTCTTCGAGTGTGGTATGTCCAACCCCCAAAGATATTTTATCATAAATTGTTTACCAAACAATTGAACTGGGATAATCTAGGGCACTGGTGCTGTGTTAAATGTCTCGATCAAAGCAACAAGGAGAGAGTCCGGAAGTGTGGCACCTGTCGACAACCAAGAGGCACGGGATTCAAGATCTTTCTCGCTGCTGAGGACTTGGTAGATGATCAGATACAGAAGAAAGCAGACGCTGATCTGAGCATAATTGAACCAGAGGATCCTTCATTCACCATGGTGAGTGCTCTACGCTTGACATCCAAACTACTAGTACTCATTCACCATAAATAGGGGTCATCGCAAGCTCGAGCCTTGGTCGAGGAATTGGCAGAGGTGAAAGGGAAATACGAGGAATTGCAGAAAGAGAACAACACTCTTTCTGAGTTATACCAGACCTGTGATTCCGAGCGGAGCTCATTTCATCAACAAGCTGCTGGATATCGACACAGGGTGCATAAGTTGGGGGACGAGCTCAGCGAAAAAAAGACAATTATTCAAGGATACGTGAAAGAACGGCTGGAACATTTGAAGGAGATCGAAAAATTGAAGGAGGAAATAAAATCCAAGGATCAGGTTGTACGAAAATATTTTATCTATTTCCTTATCCTCGTTGCTCACTTTTATTGTAGATTTCGCTCACTAAGGCCAAAATGAGAGCGATGGCTGGTTCATCTCGCCCCAAGCGCAAAGCTACAAAAGATGCAGACACCTCTCTTCTCGTCGAGTCACCAGTTGTAAGTAATAAAGCTTTGATTTGTATGAATTACCTACTCACCTCTGACATCAGCGTGCTGAACACGGTCTCGTTGCAGACGGATCCAAACAGGAGCTAAAGAAGCGCATCCGTCACGCATTGCAAGACTCTAAGGATGCCCAAGTGGCAAATCATCAGCCATCTAACGCGAAACGGAGGAAAGAATCTTGAAAATCTGCATCATCAGAACAACGGGCGAGAGGGACGCCAAACATTGAGACCTGCCTCAACGTTGCCATCCGGTGATTTTCCTTCGACTCTACGTAGTAAATTGGGGGTCGCTCTCTGCCTCTCTTTAGCTCTCTCTGCCCTCCTTCACAGTGGCAGTCTCAGCAATACTGGTCGACCCTGCGACGTTGTTATGCCTCAATTTTGCTTCCGCGTGGTTACAGGATTTGCCCCTTGTCTCCTCCTGCTACCGAATGTTCTGTAAGAACATGGCCTGCACATCCGTTTGATTTGACCAAGACGCGTATCATAGCGTCTTATCCGCACCCGGTAGAAGGGAACGTAGGCGAATCGTGTGAATCACTGTTCGAGCCCCGTTATTTAAAGCTTGACAGAAGCTCAAACCTCTCACCCGCCCTTCTTTTAGCGTCGGCCTGGTTTTTGAGTGGTCTGCGTGCAGGCTCTATTTTTTTTTCTTCTCCTGTTTCCATCACCTTCTTGCACTTCTTCACTTTCTGGATACAGCCACAAGTTGAACTTGCTTTGAAAACGAGGCTCTAGACGGGCACCTTTTTAATCCTTCACATTTTTTCACCTTCTTTCCTCTCTCCCTAAACGACTCTTATCTTCAGACCCAACACTTGGTCAGTGCAGCGCACTCCTTATATCACACTCTCTCCCGTATTCAAGCCTTAATTTCAATTCGAACTCTTTCATACAACTCGCCAAGCGCGGTTTATCGCTCATATCATGTTTTCAACATCCCGCTTCGCAATTACCAACGCGCTATTCGTTATCATGGTTTTCTTCGCGTTCCTCTCCACCATCACGTCGGTTCACGGACTCCCTACCTCATCGACACAGCTCGAAATCGCCCAACGCACCGCGGAGAGGCCCTCAAACCCCGCCAACCAACCCTCCTCACTTCTCGGACGTGTCTACCGCGTTGAAGCTCGCAACGACAATCTGTCGTCCGCATTGGTTGCCAAGGAAGCCAATGAAGAACAATGGGGCCGTGGAATTAGCTCTGATGATGAGTCTGTGTTGGAATTTAGGCCTTTGGCGAGACGGGAGAAGTTCCATCGAAGGATGATTATGAAGGCGAGGATGGAGTCTGTTGCTTGAATCAGCGTGTTCCAGGGACTTGGGAGGTTGCGACGAAAAAAAAACGCGGTGGTGGAAGTGTTAGATATTGGGTGTGATCATGATGGTCCCATGCGCTATGGTCGACAGGTACACGGAGCGAGGTGTATTTATTGATTGACTTATTTTCGAATTTCTTCATTGTCCTTACTATTATTAGGCGCTAGCGTCTAGCCTACAAGCACCATGCTATTTGTAACCGATCCTGATGCTGAATTGAAGTCAACTGGGCGAAGGGTTATCTTGGGTAGACCGGTGAAGCAAGTTTGATTACTTGCATGTGTAATGACAGCGGTTTGAGAGCTGCTGAAGAGTTTAACGAAGCCTTGCTGCTTTCAGGTGAGATAAGGGTTTGTTTCAGGGGGTCATTGACTGGTCAGCAAAAACAATCCTCTGACTGTAGTTTGGCTGCATCGGTTATTTCAATAAACCCAACGCATGAATATTCGAAATCAATATTGAAGTCGACTTCAAAGTCAATGATATCGAGTCGACGTTGGGAAATGGGATTTTAGCCCGGCGCAGCTCGCAGACTGAGAGTCTGACGCAAATGATCCTGCCCACGTGGTAATCAGATGAGATGGGACACTCTAGCCAATCAACGGTTCAGATTTATCCCCCAAATACTTAAGTACCCATTTGCGAGAATCTTCCCCTGTTTTCCCTGCAATCGATTCCATTCGACTTCTTTCATCATGCCACAATCGAAAAACATGAGCCCTATCGTTTTGACAATCGCCGGAACGGATTCAAGTGGCGGCGCCGGAATCCAGGTGTGTCGGAGGTCATAGAATCGTCCCCTGATCGTATGTTTCTGACATGTCATCTTGGGATAACTCTAAATAGGCAGATCTAAAAACGTTCGCAGCGCATGGGTGTTATGGCGCTAGTGTAGTCGCAGCATTGACGGCTCAAAATACGACGGGTGTTCAAGATGTATTGCCTGTTCCTGCCGCGTTCGTCCAGAAGCAAGTACGAAATCATATCAGATTTTTTCCACAGCAAGGACAGGAATAAATAGAGTTTAACAGATGGATTCGGTGTTTGATGATCTGGAGGTCAAAGCTATCAAGACTGGCATGCTGTTTGACGCTTCAATAACCAAGGGGGTGGTTGAATCCCTGAAAACTCGCTTCACGGACAAGGGCGTAGCCCAGCCTCCTCTGATTTGCGACCCCGTTTGCGTTTCGACCTCTGGACACACGCTCCTTCAGGAGCACGCTTTGGAGGAAATGACTTCGGGGTTGTTCCCTCTGGCCACTCTTATCACACCAAACAAATCCGAGGCAGAACTCCTGCTCAAATACAGCGGGACAACCATGGAAATCACATCGTTGGAGGATATGCTGACGAGTGCAGAGAAGTTGTTGTCGCTTGGAAGTAAAGCGGTTCTGGTGAAAGGGGGGCACCTTGAGTCAACCATGGATGACGTCACCAGAATCTGGGAAGCACATCCTGAAATCAGGGCAATTAAGCAAGGCTTGTTTGACGACAACATGGAGATTTTACTCGTTGGACACCCAAAATACAGGACTGGACCATTGGTTGTTGACGTTCTGTTTTCCCAAGGAGGAGAGAAGGTTGTGCTCACACGTCCAAAAATAAATTCATCCAGCACTCATGGAACAGGCTGCACTCTGAGCTCAGCTATCGCAAGCGAGCTGGCACGGGGAGCTTCATGTACGGTCATAAGCCCAGGTCGCAACCCTGATAACTAACACTTTTTTAGTGACTGATGCTGTAGAATGTGCAACGGCCTATACTCACAGAGGAATTCTAGCCGCTGAAGCGATAGGAAGTGGCCATGGTCCATTGAACCATTTCCATTCCACGTCTACGCTCATTGTGCCTAGGCATGCTCACCCTTCATCTCACAACAATATACATACCTCTCGCTGACTATACCACCAGGCGCTCATCTACTGACCCTTATCCATTCACCCGAATGCTCATTGCAAGAACCTCGCAGATCTGGAAGCAATATGTGGAACATGAATTTGTCAAGCAGCTTGGAAAGGGCGTCCTAAACCGCACAAATTTCATTTACTTCATCAAGTTGGTACTTGCGCCTACATGTAGAAACTCGTGACTGAATTGTTTGCAGGCAGGATTACTTG
The DNA here is from genome assembly GCA_002938355.1 of Panaeolus cyanescens. Classification (NCBI taxonomy): domain Eukaryota; kingdom Fungi; phylum Basidiomycota; class Agaricomycetes; order Agaricales; genus Panaeolus; species Panaeolus cyanescens. Next base: position 10,408 of record NHTK01006057.1, on the reverse strand, counting down.
TATTTGAAATATTACGCGCGAGCCTATGGGTGAGTCCTTATACGTCCGAGGGCGAGTCAATTTTGACAAAAAAAGACTCTTGGCTGCGAAGTCGGCGACCTTCCCCGAGATCCAGAGCGCCACGGAAACCATTTTGAACGTCCTCCACGAGATCGGGAACCATACTGATTATTGCGCAAAGTTCGGCATTTCCAAGCAGGAGCTGGAAAGTACACCAGAAGCTACGAGTACAACGGCGTACGGAGCATACTTGATTGATGTAGGACTTCAAGGTAGGAGACTAGATTCGGTCATGGAAAAACGTCTGATGACTGTCCAGGTGATGTGGCTAAACTTGTCATGGCGGCTATGGCATGTTTGTTGGGATACGGCGAGGTCGGGTTGTGGCTCAAGAAGGAGTCTCAGCGACCAAACAGTTGGGTTGTCATGGAGGGAAATCCATACAAGCAGTGGATGGACGAGTATTCCGGGGAAATGTATCAAAACGCGGTTCGCACAGGACTAGGTGAGTCGTCCTTCATATGTAAGGGGTGCTGTGATTTGAACTCGGTGTAGAAACCATTGAAAAATTGGCCGCTGCTGATCCACCATCGTTGGTGAGATTTGAGGAATGGCGAACGGTATGGGAGAGATGTACGAGATTGGAAAAGGGATTTTGGGATGCTGCGATGAACTTGAATTAGATGTGTATAAGATCGTATTAGATGGCTTCTTTCGGTGAATATAGAGGGGCTTGAAGTAATCCCGAAAACAGGCTCTTGTAGCATTAGGTCAAATTTTCCTCCTTGACTTCGGGTTTTATGTCGCTTGAATCTTCTTCCAAAGCTATTTCGACAGTGGGTTTTGCTTCTTCTGGTTTTATAAACGCGATTGGCTTCCGATTTTTGGATTTGACGACTCGAGCACTTGGGCAGAGACCCTTCCTGCTTAGCTCGCACTCATCACACCGAGGACCGACAGGAAGACATATAACCTTTCCTCAACGTTAGTGGGGCTGGAAAGGCAGCGAAAGCTTCAGGACGTACCTGTCCAAAACCAACAAGCATATGATTGATGTCTCGGTAGAGTTCCTTTGGAAGCCACGATTGCAGATTTAGCCTAAGAAAGGTATCAGCTAAGAAGGAGCAGAAGCAGAAACGTATCCCACCTAGTCTCTTCTGGCGTTTTCGTGGGTGGTTTGTGCCACCCCAAAAGGTTGGTTATTCTGTGAACATGAACGTCTACCCCAATGCCATGGTTTCTGTGAGTTCTTGGTCAAAAAATGACGTCAGAATAAAGAGAATGTGGACAAACAGGTCCCATGCCACTTGTAGGGTAAGAAAAGCCATCTTGGGCCCAACTCCAGGCAGCGCGCAAAGTTCGTCAACCGTCTTCGGCACGTCACCTTCAAACTTGTCTCGAAGCATGATTGCAGTCTGCTTTAAATATCTGAATACGCACACATTAGTCTACTATTGATGAAGAGGCAAATGGACGACTTACGTTGTCTTTCTCCTCCAGAAACCTACTTTAGCAATGGCTTCTGAAATCTGAGATTCTGGGATATCAATTATGCCTTGCAGCGTAATGCTTCCGCCAAGAGCAGTTCTGAGATTCGCCACAGCAGCATCTGTGACTTCATCTTTGGTTTGAGACGACAGAATGAGTGAAACTAGTGTGGCCAAACGACGATTCTCAACAACATACATAAGCTTTTATGAAGTTGTCAGACGAACAGATGTACTCACTTTTGGGTCTGTTTCTTTGTGTTGGGCTTGGTCACAACCCATAGAATCCACTGGGGCAATAATACGTGATCTCATCTCTTTAATGGTATCATAGGTCTCTCTCCATTTCACTGGCGCAGGATGCGGGGTAGCTAATGATTGCGGTATGGCCTTTGCTTTCTTTGGTGACTTCTTTGGTGAGGCAGTTGCAGAGAAAGACGATGCTTCTCCCTTAGGTACATCCTCCTCATCAGCATTCAGAGGTATCAAGTCTTCTAAATCTTCAAGTTTTGCTTCAGTCGGTTCTCGTTTCACTCGTTTTGAACGGCGAGGACTTTCTTGCTCAACGGCTGGCTCATAAAGCGTTACCGCGGGATGGAACTCGCTGACTCGCGATGAAAGACCTGAAGGCCTTGATGAAGATGATCTTTTCAATGATGGCATAAGAGCAATGGCCCGGAACCTGAGTAAAGCTATTGTGCAGAGGAATGTATGAAGTCAGAAGCAAGGGGCAACGTTACAAGTGACTATGTACCCGTGACCAAAGATGACATTGTCAGGCCTGGGAACTTTGACTTTGACATTCGCACGGACCGTATTAGGCATTTTAATCCTAATTTGGATTTCACAAGTTGAACAGATACCACCACCATCACCTGAAGCAGAACCCCTTACACCTTTGTGTCCATGTTCCCTACTGAAATATTTCAAAAGATATTTGCCTGTATGGCGGAATGGGAGGAAGGTCCCTACAAATCTCTAATTCAACCTCTCAAAAATTGTATGCTTGTCTCCAAAAGGCTTCACGGCGTTGCGCAGGAATTCGTCTACATCCATCTTTCTGTGACGAATAGAAAAACAAAGCGAGTGCTCGCTCAAGCACCGCATCATCTTGATTTTAAACATGCAGCTCATCTCTTCGAACAAGGAAAACTTAACTCCAATCGTGTTGGAAAACTGGATATTTATCTGCCCATCGGTCGGCCGGGGGTTCGAATGGACAACTGGCTCAACTCACTTACCCGCTGTCTCTGGATATCTCCAGAAGACGGTTCTCATGGTATCTGAATGCCAAAAAATGGAACTGCGAACCCCTTTTGCATATCAATAGTGCCCCGTTTTTCAGCAACCTCGTCGAATTGCGGCTTTGTTGTATTTCCGATTTTCCTGCTAAATTTTTACACGATTGCCCCAACCTCAAGCGTCTTTATGTTGTTCACACGTCTTTCGAGCACACATCCCCATTGTCTCAGCCCCGTGGAAGCGCCATCCGTCTAAACTTCTTGGTCCACGCAAGCCCGAGTCGCTTTTCTTCTGACCTTTTATTTGTTGATTGGACCGATGATCAACAGCCCAAAGCTTCGGCCATGTTTGATTTTTCGGAGCTTTTCTACCTTTCGATCCAACAAGAACTACCTTATCTTGCCACAATATCCGATTATATCGTCCTCATCTCGCGAGCATCGTTGAAACATCTCGTCATTGACCTCAGTGAGTATCTTATGCCCTCGAACTGAAAGCATCTCATTATTCCAGGTGAATATGCATGGGGTATGAAAAGCCATGAACTGTTTCCCTCATATTCAGTATGGCAGAAGCCACTTCACCAAGAGCCACTTCTTCTCTTTCTATGCCCCAATTTAGCTACTCTAGAAGTGGTCTGGGGACCTGACAGCGATGTTGACGTTTTTGACGAAGTTAGTGCAATGCTGGATCATGGCTTCTTTCGATTCGCTCCTTGCCTTCAAAACATAATACTCAAAATGCATCTATACCCGGCAACGGGATGCTGCATAACCGACTCCAACTATTGGCGCGCTTTCATTAGCTGCTTGTGCAACGTGCAAAATATCCCTCGCCTCAGAGAGATATCAGTGGAGGTTACCAATATTCAACAACACTCGAGCTACTAACCATGTTTCAGGCAGTAGAGACGGGCCCGTTACTGGAGAGAGGGATTGACACGATATCGTTTGTTGGACTCGTACGATAGACTTCGATACTTGTAGGTGTACGCATTGTCACCTATCTTCAATCAAGACCACGATCAGTTGACCAACAGAAGCTGAAGTGGATCTGAAATCTACCAGGCGCTATTCAGGTACACGCGCCTACATAATCTGTTCTTGAAATAAGTACAAGAGACACGAGTCAACCTCCTAAGGATACAAGGGGGTAAAGGGGGGGAAGGTGGCAATCTCTGAAATTCGCACGAATCTTATGAGGCATTTTTTCTTCCTAATTTAGATTTCTCAAGTTGAACCGATTCCACCACTACATTGCACCTTGATTTCCATGTTCCCCACAGAAGTATTTCAAAAGATATTTGACTATGTGGCGGAAGATGAAGAAGGACCGCTTGGTTCCCAAATTCAATCTCTCAAAAATTGCATGCTTGTCTCCAGGAGGCTTCACGACATTGCACAAGAATTTATCTACATCCACCTTTCTGTGGCCAATGGAAGAACCAGGAGAATGCATGCCAGGATATCACATTGCCTTGACCTCGGGCGGGCGGTTTCCCTCTTCGAATCAGGGACTTTTATCGCCCATCGTGTTCGAAAATTAGATATTTATCTGCCCATCAGTCGTGTCGGGGTTCGACTGGACAAATGGCTCAACTCACTCACCAATGTAAAATCTCTATCACTTGAGGTTTATAGAGGGCAATTTATTTGGTTTCAACATATCGAATGCCTTGAAGGGCAACCTATGTTTCACCTCAATACCGTCCCATTTTTCAGTCACCTGGTCAAACTTCGACTATGTGGCCTCCTCGGTTTTCCGACAGAATATCTCTATGATTGTCCCAATCTCAAGCATCTCTACGTGATAGAAACCACCTTTGTGCCTCTACCTCGGGAAGTGAATAGGTCCCACAGAAGTGCAATCCGTCTAAACACCCTCGTCCATGCAATCCATTGCTACACCCGTCATGATCTACCATACATTGTTTGGGACGAGGATGAATGACCAGAGCCTTCAATCATGTTTGATTTTTCCGACCTTTCTTATCTTTTCATTCGACAAGAAGAGTATGAGGATCACACTGCCAGTGGTTCTCTTACTGGCAAACTTCTCTCGGTGTCACAAAAGTCATTGAAACATCTCGTTATTGATCTCAGTGGGTACATCCATTTGACCTATGAACCTCCTAAAGATTTCTTATCTACGACAGGTGAACGCATGTATAACACACTCGACCCTGGTCCACTGTTTTTACATGTACCTATAGACATTGAAACAGAACTATTCCCCCAATTAACCATTCTTGAGGTGATCTGGTCCCCCAACAGCGACGTCGACGTCTTCAATGAAATCCGAACCATGCTGGAGGATGACTTCTTTTCCTTTATGCCATCGCTTCAAAGTGTTGCACTCGACATATATCTCGACCCCGATACGCAATACTGCACAACCGACGCCAACTATTGGACGTCATTTATCAGTTGCTTATGCAGCGTTGATAATGCCCCACACCTCGAAAATATCATCGTGAAGGTTACGCATGCACATGACGCCACAGCGCTGGAGCTTTTGCACACTTTTCAGGACATAGAAACAGGCCTATTGGAGAGAGGAATTGATGGGATATCGTTCAATGGGTTCGTGCAATAGCCTTTGATACTGTGAGTCACCGTAATCTGCCTTCAATCAAGATCATGATCAGTTGACCCACAAAAGCTGTAGATATGAAATCCATCAGGTAGTGTGCAGGTACACGCGCCTGTACAACGTGTTACTGTGTTAAATTACAGTACCGGCACCGCGGGTGACATTGTGTGAGTTCTTCGGGAGCGTCCAAATACAAAAGACATGAGTTATGCAAGAGTTATGCGTCAGCCTCATACATGGAGGCAAAGTCATGTATCTTCATTTCGGCTTTCAAAGGGGCATTGTTCAAGTTTAACCTCGACATTTGGTAGTCGTTGTGCTTCACCAACTCCTAGGCGCCCAGTCAGCCTCTGCCGGCGCCAACCACATGTCGAGGGTGAAGTCCACATGTTGCGTCTTTATGGCGGCTCGCCCATGTTACTCCAACTTCATACTCCCTTAGTTGACTGTGAAGTCGATGAACTTAATACCCACCACGTGCGGGAGCCATTCAGAACGTCAAAATCAGCAGTCTTGAGTCCAAACCATCGGCAGTTGGGCACCCGATAACATCCTCCGAGTCCGAGATATCCGATATAATCTTATTTTTGCATGCAGCTTTGATAGAATTCATGAAACCTTTGTGGGGGAACATTGACGCGCAGTGTGTCGCTGTCATTGTCAAACAGCATCTGCCGTCCCACTTTTCAATTGATTCTCCGCAAGAAATTGAATGTAGCTCTTTACCCTGTCCGCTCTCGGATACGTATGCTACAATGTTGACCTTGGCTCAACGTGACGCTTTAAGCTTGTCAGTATATAATTATCGACCATGACTGTTAGCTACCTCTTCAGCTCGATTGTCCCGCCTATCATCGATTCGAGGATATTTTCTCTTCATCTTTCAGCAAATCATGCGACTTTCAATCAATGAAGCGAAACCTAAATCTCAACACAAGTTCACTCACGAACCTCGAATAAGTGATATAATTATCGTGTAAGCTCTAGATCTGTCACTTTGACCAATTAACATTTAAATTGATTCGAAATGTTTCTCAAATAAATCTTCAGCGTTGTGGGTGTTTTGGGATCTGGAAAAACAACGGTAAGAAATAAAAAGGTTCACATCGCTTTTTCCACGGAGACTCATCCGTTGCGACAACAGTTCATTCGACATTTATCCAACGAGCTGGCAAGTCTACGCTTTCAGCGTAGTTCGTTCGAGGACGATGTCACCCCAAAACAAGACCCAATCACGTTCATCCGGGTACACGATCCCAGCAAACCTCGTTGGGGCAACAGAATCGTGTTAGTAGATACACCAGGCTTCCAAAACGACCCAAGGCTGGGGAAGAACACGGAGGAGCGCGTGTTGGAAAATATCGAGATGACTATAAGAAAACGGCAAGTCCATATCCGCGTCTCGCCGGACTAAACCATTTATGGGGCCTTTTTATGCAGGTATGGTCGAATCAAACCAGCAGCTCTGGGTATCATCTACCTGCACCCTGTCGCACAAAGCAATCTGACAGGGACTCTGAGTCCCGTAGGCCGATGCTACATCCACAACCTGTTGCTGCTGGGCGCAAAATCAAAGACTGTTGACTTGGACCGTCTGGTCTTCGTTACGACTATGTGGGATGAACATCGACGTGGCGAAGATATTGACGCAAGAACGAAAGAGTTTGTGGAGAGTGTAAAAGTAAGCGATTTCTTACGCAATAGAAATCATTTGCTTGATTTTTTTTAACAGGCAATGAAACGCCCCCATCAACTCCCCAAATTCGAGAACACAAAAAGCTCGGCTTGGACAATCCTTGAAGGACTCCTCCAAGCCGTTGAGCATTCTGCTGCTGTTTCTGACCACGATGAGAGGTCCTTCGTCTCCCAATCATCGTTTTTCAAGTCTTTCAGACAACACGTGCATCTATGAACAAGGTTTATCATAGTTGGATAACGCACCGAGATAGCAGAGTTGTCCTTGAAAACGGAATTTCGTAGGACCATGTCCCCAAACGCCAAATCATTATGTGTATTAGTCGTAAAATCTATTTTTACAATCAGTAAAAAAGGTTCAAGGAATTAATGTGATTAGATTGGAGTGATATCGTCTGAGTGGGAGGGCTTGACCATTTTCTGGACAGGATACCTGACATGTTATGGAGTGCCTGTATTCACAATGCTAGTATTTGGCAGGAAAGGAAACCATGGATGGACGGTTGGATCCCATTTCAGAACAATAGGATCAAACGTGTTCATCGCCTCTGTTGTACCCGGAAGGCTCGATAAATTCTCGCAAACCTCTAGCAGCTTATGAATGACCTGGACAAGAAACAGAAAATGAGTACGACAAGCGAGAAGCAGCTTGGTGAACTGACTTGTAGTCTGGCATTGTCCCAAGGTTGCAAGCATCCACCGGCATCATGAGATTCTACAATGCCATTCAAGATGGATTTCGCCAGTTTGATAGGTTCTGCAGGAACGATGTTTCCGGTCTAAATATAATCTTCAATATACTAATGACATTCTACAGTCGGTGATCTTGACTCACAATAACAGCTTCAGTAGCCTGACGAATAAACACGTGCAGCTCTGGTTGAGCAACAACTTCGTTTTCAGAGTTGTCATAATCCGTCCGGAAGGCCCATTTATAACGTCGGAAAAAATTGGGTCTTGTCTTGTCCCAATCAAAGGAGAGGAAAGGAAGTGTCGCCTAACTCGACGTGAGTCTCATTTGCGGAACGGAAGAAAAAACAAAAACCTACCATGTATGACGCAGTACACAGCGCTTGCAGAGCCGCTAAAAACTGCGTTTGATATAGCATTTCTTTCTGCACCCTTGAGCCTACACTCAAATAAGAAATAGTAGATGATATAGGACCTGAAGGCATACCTTTTCTAACAGCAGGAATAACGTTTTCCAGACATCCTAGATGCGTATCTATCACCCTCGCAGCATACCAATAAGCAAGTGACTTTTCCTCTGACGAATATAGCGCTAATTGGAAGCCTGACAAAACAACCTCGCGGACGAGTGGTAATCGCCAGAACAATGCCACGTTAGGAAGATGATGTATAAGGTGGCCACGAGGCACATCCTAGTTGTGCCAGCACATTAGCACCACAAAATGAATAGTATAAATTCATAAAAATAAACAAACCTCTAGTTTGAGCCCCTCCACGGTTTCGACAAGGCTGTCATATAAATTATGCCAATCTAAAAGCGACTTCATAAAATGCCGTCGTGTTCGAGGTGGGTTGTTCCACAAGCTCCGTATGTGAGGGGTAATGAGCTGATCGTGAAACGTCAGCACATATGTGATACGGGTGAATATCCAAGTGTAATACCTTGTAAAGCGTCTTTTCTACCTTCTTCAAAGGTGTGGGTCCTCCTCGGTCCCACAAACGAGTGACCGTGCTGTGAATCGCGTCGTAATCTTCACCTATGGTCTCCAGGAAAAATCTATTGATCATCCAGCCAAAGGAATGCTTTCCTAGAATTGCTAGGCCGTCAAAAAATGTCGTCTGGAAATCATTAATAAAGTCGCCCGATAATATGTCGATTTTCGTACCTGGGCAATGGATCGTGTATAAGGTGCTGCTACGGGCCGACTTGGATTCCATAAACGATGAAAGGCGACCATCTATCAGTGAAACAAAGACAATAAACCTTAGACGGACATCTCATTCACGATGAGTAGAACGCCATACCTCCCAAGTCGTCAAATCTGCTACCGGTGCCAGTTGCCTCGTTTCATCCAGACTATCCAGAAAATCCTGCATAAACTTTATTGTTTGCTGAAATTCAGGTGGTTCAATGATGCGAATAGGCGTGGACATGCTGAGCTGGCGACCTATATATGGATCAAAGGCTCGATGTGCTGGAGATGAGGGGGTACATGGCTGGCTGGGAAATGCTGCTATGACTTGTAAGTGGATGCGTGCTTCCTGCAAAAATTGCTCGTATTCGTCGGGTTCGCTGTTTATCCCCGTCGAGAATAATTGTACCAACGCCTACGGAAGATGAGAATATGATAATTTCATCGTGATAATTTTCCAACCTTGCGAAATGACAGTCTTGACTCCAGCGCCGTTCTCCAATAAGGGTCGACTTGAAAGAAACCTGTGAGCAAGCATACTTTGGGGAAATAATGCTGAAGCTTACTTGACTCTGAGGTTGCCACCCATCTGATAGCGTTGGAGAGATATGTTAAAACAGTTTGAGTGGGCGTGTTTTCGCATAGTGAGACATCAGATTTGTCACTTTGCCAATCTTCTGTCTGCAAAACTCAATAAAACCCCAAGAAGTTGAAAGTGAGGACGGACATCATAGGCACCTCCTTTGGCCAACTCTCTCCATGCCAGGTCGCAACATTTAAGCAAGCCTAGGAGAGCGCCGCGTAGAACCAACGTCAGCAGTTCCAAAGGACGAGCTGGGTCGCGTGCACCCGTGAATGACCCATTTGCAATTTCGGGATCTAGGAAGAACATGTTGTGTACATAGACCAATGTATGAATTGTGTGCACCAAGAAATTCCCTGCATGAAACTCGGTCTGGTTATCATCAGTTTAGGGTGATGTGCTATCCTAGAATTCACGCACCTCAAATGCCATAGATCTGTCAAGAATCCAGCATATTTCTTCAGGTAAAAGCAATTGCAATGGATTAAAGGGCTCCGTGAATTGTTTTGGAACAGCAATTCCACTGTCGAGACGTGGTTCTCCAATCTGATTAAAGCCAAACGTTATGAACGCGTCATAAAATTGAGCTGAAGCGTACCTCCAAGGCGCTCATCGCATCGTGCAATGTATATCCATCCATGAACATAAAGTGGTCGGTTGGCATTTCTAATTGAAAATATGTATGTTAGCGTTGAACCAAGTAGAATTATGGGCTGAACTGACCCCCTGATGCCTCGAGAAACAGATTTGTTACATCCTGGAAATTCAACCCGGATCCTGGTAGGTCCAAATCGGGTTCTACGTGGTTACTCATGGCCGTTGTCAGGCTTTGTGCCAGAGATAATGATCTTTGTCCTCTGACGCAGTTGCGGACATCTTGGAAGAGTCGCGACCAGAAGAGTGGAAGTGGAAGTCGGCCGGAGATT
>NHTK01006056.1:0-51234 GCA_002938355.1 Panaeolus cyanescens | reverse complement strand
GCCATGTATTTGAAAAAAAAAAAAAAAAGGACCTCCCATACATACTATGAACCTAGTGAATGAATAAGCGCAAAAGATGAAACGAAATTGAAATAGGCGTTGTATGTTTTCTGATCGTCACAGAGGTCGCCGTTGAAGAGGTGTTGCCGCAGTATTTTTCTTTTGTATGGATTCGACATGAGTATGATGACTCGCTGATTCGGACCGAGTGTGTATCTTGTTTTATGCAGGTATTGTAGGTGAGTGAGATTAATGGGCTTGCCGAGTCTCTCATGAGAATGAGACGTCATGATAATATACTCCCAGAGGTCAAAGACTTTGATTTAAGAGTTGCAAAAGAGTTGTTGAGATTGAATATATTTGAAAGACAGCTTGTGAGGTTAAAGTAGGTATACAAGCTTCTGTTGTACGATTTGTAGTAGATGGTCGAGTTTTGAGGATTGTCACCTACAAGACGGCGAATGTATTTTGATGAGTAGGGACGATGTAACATGGAGGTGCAAAGGCAAAATGCCGCCGCTTGAAACATCAGACTTACCTGGTGTTCTTGGTTACGATGAACGAAGGATTCGACCCTTTTTATGGGGAAAAAAAGAGAAGAGAATGCGGGGTGAGCATAGTAGCATGGTATCACTCGTGCTCTTGGATGAGAGTATTGTGTTCTTGGAGGGCCCAGGTGAGTTCAGGGACGATAGATATAGATACGAGAAGCAGAAAAATGAAAGATGAATTCGTTTAATTGAAGAAATGACATCGAGTCATGGATATGATAGTGAGTGTGTGCGGCATATGGAATTCAAGAATTAGCGAACCCACGGCAGTTTGCCGCGGGGACTATTGAGAACAGCAAGTTGAGGAGAGGGTGATGATGAGAGTCGGCGGAGTCGCAGTGATTGTTGAAAGTATAAGCACCCTCGAAACCAAGTTACAGCAAGAGTTTCGTTATTTTGATGAGAGGTCAGAGGCAAGTAATGAAAATAAATAATTAAATAAACAAGTGAGAAATAATTAAATAATTAAATAAATAGTGTGAGAATGAGATCGATCTCTACCACCGATAAAATAGGTAACAAGACAGGGTGTTGTGGAGCTAGACGCATTCTTTCAACTGTATAGAAAGAGAGCAAGGGTCTGGAAGTAAAGGAACGGGGGCATGAAACCATTCAAGGCTTTTGCCGTGCGTGCTGGCCATGTGTCCCCGCGCGTGAAGAGTGAAACGACATCATATAAGCATCATCATCATCGATGCCTGCTAGAATACACCTTTATGGAATTTCGATTCGGGTCCGCGAAGCAGCGTTTAGCAAGCTGGCTGAACGAGGAATGTTCAGCAATGTGAGCAAGGCAAATACCGAAGGATGAGGCACTGTCAGGACTCAGGGCGCCATTCTAGATACACTCTCTGAGACTGTGGCCTTTGCGGATGACATTTCATCATCACCATGCATCAGCGGGAACGGCAACGAGAAAGAAACGTCCACGGAAGCGTCGCGTCGGTTGCAAATGCGCGTCTGCCTATCACGCGCTTTGAAAATTCCCTTTTTTGGAAGCACTCTTCGCCCCACGTATCCAGGACGTGTTATCAACCTGCACAGTCATAACTGCATTCGTGGCTACTATGATCTTTGGAGAATGCTCCAGAGCCTCAAACAATGATCAGCTCTTATCTATAGATAGGTATGAATCAGTGTGATTGTGTATGTACTTCTATCGCATTCTCTCACCATCCATTCAAAGAAGACAGCCAGGGAAGGAATATCAGAAAAGCTCCATTGTATTCGTCTTCGAAAACATATACCATAGCATTTCAGAACACATACATGTATAAACATGTGAGCATCCATCACCTCATACTATACCCCCCGACTTTCACCCGCTTGTCAGACTAAAGTCCATAATGAATGGTTCAGCGTCATTGACTGATGCAAATAGAGAGAACTGCATTCTTGAATCCATTCTAAGGAGGTGGATACGGTTATAGGGTTTTCTTTTCACCGCTGATGACTTGAAATTTTGACTAACCAAACTTGTAGTAGTTGGGCATTGCCTCCGCTGAATGATCCCCCCATAGTAGCTGCCGGGTCTTGTTATAAACTCAGGTCACAGGGCAGGTGCTATTGTCTAGCTTCAGGAACTGGTTAATAGTCAATACACTAAGTATACAAGTTGTGTTCTAGCCAAGGGGCGTTCTATTACAAGCCTTTATATTGGCCGTAGAAGACCACGATGAAACCGCTTTATATCATGCTATGCTATGTTAGCAAAATGGCAGATAGCAGATGTCAAACGGTTAGGCGAATGAAATGCCAGTTTATAGGGCATATCTTTTAATGGCGAGTTTTTCCCCCTGAGTTCAAGGCACTGGTGCGGTGCCGTCGTGTCATACGCAGTACAAGGCCGTGGGGTGGTGGTGGAGCGGCTCTCGAATGCGCTTCTTGAGCGCTTCTCCTAATTAGGGTATGGAATCATTGATGGCTCTGGGCAAAACTGATCATACGTTGGGGGTGCCTGATGCCACAAGTAAATATTTCACGATGTAACTGAGATCGATATGTCAAGCTCTCGGTATACGCGATCTTTTCAAGTCTACTTTCCGAAATCCTCGTGCTTTTTTGATACCTGGGTAAATTCATGGCCAAGCTCAAGAAATGACAACATATAACCAGAAAACCGGCTCTTTTAAGGGATACTGTTTGACTCGTTATGGGTCGGCGAGTAGAGTATCAAACCCGAATGCTAACCACCACTATGAACATAGACCGTCAATTGCAAGAGACCCACTATTTTGGAGTTGGCTCCAAGTATGGATGTAAGGTGGACATTTCGACATTGAACGAATGTTCGAAGAAGTAAGCTCAGAGCTTCGAATTCAGTGTTATTGGAGCGCAATAGGGTCGCTTAGTTGTCCACCAAGCCCCTTGTTCAATTTCTTTGAAGCGGGAGCGAAGCGTTCAGGGTACATTGACAAGGGGCTCTCTTAATCTTATCTGCCTGTCAATGAAAGCTACTTAGCTAGCTGATAAATGTCTACGTTCGGAGTTAGTTTCTGTTTTGGAGAGTCGTTGGACGTGCTTTATTTCGGAACCTGTTACTTTGGGACGTCGCCACTGGGAGAACTTGTCAGAATTTTGTTTTAGCAAGGATTATACCGTTGGGAGGTTGTGAGTGAGCTACCACAGGTACAGGTCGAGGAATCACCTATCCTAACACAGAATCTTGTACGACTCGACACGACGTCACTCATGAACTTAGAAATGCTACCAAAAGCCTGCTGGATCTCATCTTGCTATATTGACTTTTTGCTTTGAGGGCGCCGCTGACGTTTCAAGCTTGGTCTACGTCGAGCTTTTGGAAGGGACTCGTAATCCATTCGTGTTTGGGATAGCTTAGCAGATGATACCAAGATTATACCCCACAAAGCATGAGAAAACTCTGTAAAGGTTGAATGCGGTTACAAGAGAGACCCTCAAGAAGACCCCATAAGTATAGTTGAATTAGAATTTTCGCGTCGCCATCGCGTCCACTGTCAGACATGGCGTTCACACCGGTCTTTTGCTGTTTTTTTATTGAACCAATGCCGGATCACAAACAGTTGTCAATGCTACCCCGTGCCCACACACACCCTTCATCCCCATCCAAGCAGTCACCTTCGAACTTGAGAATAAAACTATCCCATGTACTTCCCCAGATTCATCATTATACTTTAAGTTAGCGCATCGCGGCGTTGGCCGTGGCTGGGTTATCAGCTTGCGTGGATTCAGCATCTCTGTGTCATACTCGCATCCTTTCATCCATTCTTCTGAGCAGCATACATATATGTAACCAATCCAAACCCTCTAATTCAGTTCTTTCACCACGCACATACCATGTTGAGCTACAATTAGCTTTTTTTTGGTCTTGGCAGTCCCTTCCTCTGGTGCGCATGTAAGATAGTTGCAGGCTATTATTGGCCTTTTGTTTTGCTTTGGTTAATGGCAACTGCTCGATCGTACAATCGCGAATAAAAAAAACAACAGAGAATTTTTTGATGCTTCGAATTCTGGTCTTCTCGACCCACTTGTTGTTGTGATAACATTGTCGAGACTCCCTTCTGTTTGCATTGGCAGATTAGGTAAATATAAATCTCCAGTCACGGACAGCGCGTTGGAGATATGAGATGATTGGATGAGTACGTACGATATATGCCTATTTGATTTGTCGGTGGGTGTACACAAGTATGGAGAAACCCTTCTCCCGCGATGATAGCGATTCGATTCCCTGACTGATATCATGACATATGTGTCCTATCATGTCCAAAACCGTTGATCAAGCCAGGATTCTGTTCGATCATCAAGTGCACTACCATCGAGATAAAGACAGTTCTATATAAATGGGAAAGTACATCGACTCGTACACTCTAGCAAACTCCAACTCGAATCTGCGTAAAAATGACGAATTGTGATGGCAAAGATAGAACTGAGGGTTCGCATTGAAATAATGCATCATATATATCATTGTGCAATCTGTCACTGGTGACTGCGACACCTGTTCACCATCGTGCGCCGCCTCCAATGCTAAATCTGTTGTCATACAGCTCCTCTGAGTCTTGTGTACATTTTGGGGTTAGCTTGACACAAAGTTATGGTGCAGCCAAAGAGAATTGGGCGCATGGGCATTTCGTCGCACGGCTGACTGTCCTTGATCCCCTTATAATTACGGAACCGCAGCAAAATCTGCTAACCTGGTATCTGATAGCAGAAATTTTTCGACGCCCATATCGTGTAATCAGGTCAAACCATAATACGCTCCATTATACAACTCAATTGGAAGACGTCAGGGGGTCCCCATATCACTGCTCGGTTGGTGACGGTAGCATCGCATGGTGGACTTAGAGGACCGCGACTTACTTATCAAAGTTCGTAAGTACCCTCAGACATACAATATTGCAGGTTATAGTAATGTATGACAGCCGAACTCGGCCATCGTTCTCATTCGAATGCACCCTAAATCATAGTGACTAATGACACTGATCCCTCAGACAATAGTAGCTGTTCTTAGCCTGTCTATGGTCTACTTCCCCTGTACCAATGGCAACAGTTAGATCTCCCAGGCGCAAATTGAGCGCTGCTACACTTCGTGCGTGGAAGCTGGATCACTGTCTGCGCATCATCGTCCTTCACCACTGAAATTCATATAGTGTAAAATCTTGATCACTGACCAGTTTCATCATCTTTCTATTCAGCTTTCTAAAACGGAATGAGATGGATGCGAAACCCTTCGGAACCGTCGTGTTGCGTTGAAGGGTATCGAAATCGGGCCCATTGTTCGGATATCGATATTTAATACCTTGGATGCTCCATGGCAGCGACAATAATAATTGATGTAATGTACTTGGAACATTAACGTTAACTGCTATTCAGCAGCAAAATTAATAGGTTAAATTATTACCCATAGGATTTCTTCATCGGAAGTCCTAGGGTGTTCAACGACCAGCACATTACAGGTGGTGCCAGTGTCCAGGCAGTGCGCTAGACGGGACCGTGTTTTGTTACTTACTAATCACCGATGTAAACATAGATTAATTAATCCATCACATATAAGCTAGTTCTGTTAGGGAGATGCCCAGATGAATTTGCGTGTTTTGAAGGGGATGGCAAGTACTTCAAATTATGCACTGGCAAAGGCGTTGCATTCGCAACCCTCGATCGTTGTTCGTCACACAGTGACTCGGCTATTTGGCGCTCGAGCGCGACCGAACCTGTACTGTGAGAGTCTCGTGACGAAAGGTGAAGAACATAGTAATTCAAGTTGTAAGACTTTGTTCGATTCCAATACACTGATCAATGCCTCCTCGATGTATGATGCATCTCAGAATCGAGCCAAATGGAACATCTATATTGAAGCTTGCGTGTTTTTCGGATGGAAGGATGAGCAAGAGCTTCGGTATATGCTAAACCGCCTTTCTTTACTGTAAGCTGTTGCTGCTTCTATACCGTGTTTTTAGTCTACAAATGTATTATTCAATATTGCTTTGTCACTCTCGATCGCCTACGCAACATAGGATTTAGAACTGGGGAATGCATTAACTCGATTTGACCGAATGAAAACTCCATCCCTGCACACTATTCCTGATATCATGAAGCTTAAAATAGCCAACCTCTACCTTCTTCAAATGATGCTGGCTCGTTGCTCCTCCAGGCAACAGAGCTAATGCTGAATGGCCTTCCTGTTTCCGATGGTCAGATGTCTTTACATCTGCATGATGAGATCCTGATGACAATGCTGGTGATGGATGTATCACTTGAATTCATCAGAATCGGAATAAGCTCTATATGGAGAGCGGTCACGGTGGCGGCGAGCGCAGGACCTCGCACAAACAACGGCGAAGGCAAAGAGAACTCACAACGTGCGACGTTGGGGGCGTCGCTTTCTGACATCCTTCTGTTCTGGCTCTGGCACTTTTTTGACAGGACTCGTGCGTATGGGAACACATATCCCTGGTGATCTTGTTGTAAGTCCAGTTAGGCAAGATAGTAAGCAGACCGACTTCGACATTTGGACGCCGATGGGAGAAAACTTCCAACCAGGGAGAAAACCTTGGGACCTCAATGCACGCGTGACCTTCCGATAGATGCGATACTCAACCTGAAATGGAGTTTCAATTGGTAAAGGTATAAATAGAGCTTGAAGTGTTACAGACAGCTTCTTCCTTCTGATCAACTAGACACCTAGATAGAGTCCATCTTTTCTTGAAATCAGACCGCACATACTCCCTCAAAGGCTGATTTACAATGTAGACCACAGCCCCGTTTTTCACGGTAGTTGGAAACTGTTGAAGCAACCTTAACGGGACCGTAAAAGGCGCACTGGTACCGATATGAATAGATGCGATGTCAAGCAAATTTACCTGTCCATCTCTAGGGTCCTAGGTAAAATGATGACAGACGCCGTATCACCTAGGCACAAATATTATGGGAAGAGGGTGGAGCTGTGACGAAATGGTAGGTCAGAAGAATACTACTCAATCGAGGATGAGAACCTCAAGGCTTTGCCAAGACTTAATGAGGCGCGTGGTTTGCTGCAAAGGTGATGTCTGGTGACCTTCAGTAAGTCAATCAATGCCAGACGAAGATTATTTTGACTCGGGAGTGGAAATGTGTGACCGAGACACAAGCAAATGACAAAACTGGACATAAATTCAAGTCTTGACTCTGGTCGGGATATCACCATTTCGACAGAAAGACGGGTATTTCCAAAGAAGTTCCTTGAATGCGCTGTGAGCGCAGCAGACCAAAATAGAGATATGTTGTCGGATGAGTTAAGTATCCTGCTAAGTCCCTTCTGAATCTAGAAGGACGGCGGGTGCCGAGTCCATGTTCAGATCGACAGATCGAGGATTGCTGCATTTCGAACATTTTGGCAGACCATGGACTCGTGGTGGACTTACATCGAGAACTTTGGGAACTGACATATACCCTGGACAATTGCAAACGAAGAATAAAACGTAGAGTCCCTGCGGCCATTCAAGCCTTTCTCTGACTTTAGTTAACGTCGACGTCAGCAGCGCGTTTAATTCAAGGCTAAATGTCTAAGATACTAAACTTATACTCTACGATTCAATATTGGCATGTTGCTGAAAACCAGTGAACCGGGTTATCAATATGTGGACCAAGGAGCTGGAGTCGTATACTCTGCGACCAATCACTATACTAAGGCTACAAGCAATTCACACTGCCAGTGATGGAGCACAGCTAGATCTGGCCTCGAAGAAATAAGTGTATACAAAGGAGGTCGGAAATTTACTAGCCGTCGCTTAAAGGAACAAATATTGATGAGTGTCAGTCGCCTGACCTACAGAAGATGCAAAGCGCTTAACCTTCGAACACCGTTAAAAGCCGGCATGGAAGGTTCGTTTGTGGGACTCCCAGGTACTGCTGCGAAAGAATCACCGTTCAATTGTCACCAGTTACAAACCGGCTGATAGAAGTATTTACTCTCTGTTTTCCGGCTTTAAATACAAGGTTATACTATTCAGACATCCGGAATGTTGTTAAATAGTTTTAGTTGACCGAGGTTAAGTTAGCACAGACCTACCACATAGACCGGCCTCATTTCATAAGTCTTGGGGGTACCATACAAATGAAAACACTATAATTAAGGAGATTCAATGGCCGTAATGGATTTCACAAAAATTGAAACTGGCATCAACACTTCAGCAAGGCCTAGGTCGGCCTTGCAGAAATGCCATTGAACTAGTGGCAATCTCATGCACCTTTTCGCAGAAAACTCAAATTTGTATAGAGCCTCGCCTCCGAGTCGGTTTAAGCGGAAAGTAAACAACATAGCCAGCTCATATTTCTCCTCACATTCGAAGGTTGCAGGCGTTTGAAATACAAGTAGCAATTTCCCAGGAGGGCGCCAAACAGGTGGCCGGTGACTCGGTCCGCCACGTTATCCGCCAGGCGCCAGGCGACCAACAGGCGAATGTTTTTCGGGGGGCTTCTAAAGCTGGTTTCCCGTCGAAAACCATGCGGCAATTATGCATAATTATGTTGGCCAAAATAAACGATTTGAATATGAATCATATGATTGAATATATATATATATATATGGCCCTCTGATCAGTTTTAAACGCAATGGTTGCGGGTTCAACAGGTGTACGAAATACGAGGGTGGGGCAACTGATGAGCAAACGTTGATTACCTGACCCTTATTTGCTACCTTGCACGAGTGTAAGATTTTAGCAAGTTGGCATGTTGCGGAACGCGTACCGAAGTCAGAGCGCAAGACATGTTTTTTTCACCTATGGAAAGCTTAGCCATACAAACCTGAACACGACCTCAAGGCAGCCTCGGCACTTTTGCATGATCGGACAATCAAAAGCTTCTAATCGTAAATTAAGGATGCACCATAGGTCAGCACAATTTTCCTTCGATTCGATGCAGGGTGAATATACATGATGTTCGCCAGAACAGGTAGTTCAGGGAGCGACATGCGAACGTCTCCTGTGACAGGGTAAGTCGGGATCTGCACCGACATAACCTTGCAGTAGCCATAATACGGGACAAAAAAGATACAATGAAATGGTGATACTGAAAGGACAACTCGCAAAGTATTTGTATATGACACAACCTGTAATTTTTTACACATATGCAATGGCAAGTCAACAGGTGGTTCTTGATCCCTGACTTGGACTCGATCGATATCATTACTGGGGAGGAGGTTGGAACCTGCCAAGTGTAAACATGAATACTCATAAAAGATCGAAGAGAAATCATACCCTGGAGGTGGTCCAGCAAAACCGGGAGGAGGAGCAAATGGCATACCAGGAGGGAAGCCGGGTGGCCTGAAGCCAGGAGGAGGCCCTGGCATTCCTGGAGGTGCGAAGGGCATTGGGGGGCGTTGCAAGGAAGGGGGTCCCACTTTAGATGAGATACATATGTCAAAACTGTGTTCAACGCATAAATAAATGAAAAAAGAAGGTACTCACTGGGAGGCATCATTCCCATACCACGACCTGCGGGCATTCCACGACCAGGACCAAGAGGGAGCTGCACGATAGATCAAGATAACGAAAGAAGATCAGAAATGGAATAAAACATACAGCATTCTTCTTGTCATCTTCGACAACTGGAGGAGGGCCCTCAACACTGATACTGACGACAGTTTCGCCTCTTAGAATTACCAGGCCAAGTGTGCGCTTCATTTCCTGTTCAGGCGCTGTTTCCTCTCCTGCCTTCTTTTTCGGTCTTACCCTGCGAAATTCTTCGCATTCAGCCAAAACCAAGTTCATATGACGGTCGAATGCGAGGAGTTGACCAGTCAAGGCGCGACCATCGTTAATCGTAACTTTCAGTCTCCAGTGGATGAGACTGAGCATTTTTCCACCCTTAGATTTTGGCGGCGGCTAGATTATAGAAAACAAAACATAAAAGATCAGTAAAATCGGAATAACATCATTGAAAACATGAATATCGACAAACCATGTTGGGCGAACGCGTTGAACAAGGTCGACAAGCCCAGCTCAGCTGCAAGAACGGATTTTCGAACAAATAACTACAAATAAAATATATTTATTCCATTCAACCTTGCAACTTGCTACAACTACAACTACGACCATGCTCGTGTTATTATAACATACAGTCAGCTTTAGTTTTCTCTTAATCATCAGCTTATATATTACTCTCAAATCTACCGGGGTTTCTTAGTCTTTCAGGTATCACATGAACTGACGATGAGTCATCTACTGTCCAATGGTTTGTTTATAAACAGCAAAACTAGTGACCATCCATTCCAACGAACACTTTTCTGAAAAATATGCAACCTATTCATACTGATCTTACCGAGTTGCTAGGTTTTATTTCACCACTGACAACCAACTTGTTACATCACTGATTTGGAAATTCCAGGGATCAAAACCCCTATCGTATCTGCGTCAATGGCTGGCGCAAGCGGAGGTAATTACGCTGCACCTTGAGGATTTCGTTTTGGTTTTTTACTCTGAATTATAGGTGCTTTGGCTGCGCAAGTTTCTCTGGCTGGCGGATTTGGGTTCATAGGTGCGGGTCAGCAACCACACGCCCTTAACTGCAAAACTCTTCTTCATAATCATGTTATAATGAAGGTTATGGTGGACTTGAGGTCCTTCAGAAAGATATCAAGATCGCACAAGAGTTGTTAAAACTTGATGAATCTGGTACATTGCCTATAGGCGTCGGCTTCCTTGCGTGGTTGTTGGAGAAAGCACCAGTCGCGGATGCTGAAAAGTTGATCGATGCCGCGCTTGACGCTCGTATTAAAGCAGTCTGGCTTGCATTCGGTGCGGATCTCGGCAAGTGGATTGACTATATTCGTCGTCATGATCGTTATGGCGTCAAAATATTCGTTCAATTGTCAACACCTGAGCAGCTTCAGTTAGCATTAGACGTCTGGCATGTTGACGCCATCATTGTTCAAGGTATGAAATCTCATCCTCTGATCTGCATTCTTCACCCCGTTGCTTATTTTTACTGTCCCAGGCAATGAAGCGGGCGGACATGGCATCGGATCCAGTCTTCCCCTTTTGAGCCTTTTCCCTTTACTGAAGGCTTTGGTCCCAGAAAGCAAGAGTGTTCCCGTGCTCGCAGCAGGAGGTTTGTCCACCGGTGCGCAAATAGCGTCTCTTCTGGCCCTTGGGGCTTCAGGAGCAGTTGTGGGAACAAGGTTCCTCGTGTCCCATGAAAGCCTCTATACAGACACCCAAAAGAGCGCACTCATCGCCGCCGATTCCTCCATGTCTACGCGATCTATGGCCTTCGATTACGCCCGAAATACGTTAGGATGGCCACCTGGTGTCGATGGCAGAGGATTACGAAACGGTAAACGCAATACATCCATTTTACTCTTTACTCTTACTAATTCAGTTCAACACAACAGATACCGTGAAAGATTTTGAAGATGGAGTAGATATAGAAACCCTGAGAGAGAAAACCTCCGTGGCGCAGAAGGCTGGAGATGCTAGCCGAATGGTAATTTGGGCTGGCACTGGGGTCGGACTCGTGAATCAAGTTCTGCCAGCACAGGTCAGTCTTACAACCCTCGTATCAGCACATTAATATAAATTATTTATTCTTATCTACAGGATATTGTGGCAGAGCTCCATGAGCAATGTCTTCAGCACTTGAGGCGTGCTACTCAGTGCATATTGACATAATTCGACAATTTCTTTCGGTAGTCCTGTGCTGTACATTATATCGAACATCTTCTCCCAAGAAGAAACAAAATCACAAATAAAGGAAAGGTTGTACCAGGTCGTCCTGGAGCAGCAAGCATAAACACTGATCGCAAAGGCAAGATAAATTGAAAAGCTAGCTATACACACAAAAGTTCTTTCTACATTGATTGATATGGCACGATACCCTTAAAAAAGCAAATTGAGAGGCAGTTACCCTGCGCCCTCATTAATTAATGTACGATTTCAACAGTCAAGTCGCCTTGGTTGATCGAGTCACCTGTAAAAGAGGATTGATCAATAAGTCGGATTGAATTTATACAGTCGTAATGCATACCCTCATGAACAACAACTCGTTTCACATGTCCAGATACAGGAGCAGTCACAGCCGATTCCATCTGTCAAAGTAAAATTTAGCGATACGTAGAAAAACTAAAGCAAGAAAAGGTATCACCTTCATAGCACTCAGGACTATTGAAATGGAGCAAACACAGTCAGATGACAATCTTATGCTAAAAAAAAACAGAAGTTGCTTACCGCAAACGGGGTCGCCCTTCTTGATCTCTTGACCCTCCTTGACTCTAACCTCGACAACGACACCAGACATGGGTGCACCAACAGAGCCAGGGTCCGATGTGGCCCTCTCACGCGAAACGGTCTCAACGGCCGAGTTCTTATCTTCCACAGAAACGGCGCGAATCTAAATGACACCGATTTTGTAAGGGCACAAGATAGGGAGAAACTTTCAGCTCTTGACACTGACCTCTCCATTGACCTCGAACCAGACATCGCGTTGAGCGCGACCTTCGACCACGGGGCCGACAGCCATGAGGCGAATGATCAGCGTCTTGCCCTTCTCAATCGAAATGTGCATCTCCTCGCCGACGTCTGGACGACCCAAGAAATAGCGAGTGGGAATCACACTATATAAAACATAATTTAGACCGTTAGCAAATCTCAGATGGAATATGAGTTTGCAATGGACTTGCCTGAGATCTCCATACTTCTCGATGAAGCCCTGGTACTCTTCGAATACCTAGATTCCACGGTTTCAGCGTTACGACTCAATTTTACGAGAGTGGTCAGCAGCATGAAACTTACCTTGGGGTACATGACGTAGGAAGTGACGTCTGCGTCAGTGATGTGTTTGCCGAATTTGCTCCGTAGCTCGGCTTTGATTTTCTTGAAATCGAGGGGCTCCATCGTCGCTCCAGGACGTCCATCGATTCTAGGCTTATCACGAATGATCTTAGAACGAAGGGGTTCTGGGAAACCGCCAACTGGCTGGCCAAGATAACCCTGGAAGAATTCGACGACAGAGGATGGGAAGTCAAGTTGATCAGCGCGAGCAAGTACATCTTCTTTGGAGAAGGAGTTGGAGGTCATCCATTGCGCAAAGTCGCCGACGACTTTAGAAGAGGGCGTAACCTATTGGAAGATGTCAATGAGTTTCCCTTGGTGAGCAAGAGGCGCATTCCAACCTTAATGATGTTGCCGCACTAGAGGGATACGTTTCAGTTTTGCTCATTCGGGAAGATGTAATTAGCACTAAAAACTCACAAGCTCGTTTGCTTCGACGTATTTTTTCTTGATTTCTGAATGATTCACAGTCAGTGAAAATTATCATGGGTCAGGATCATCGGGGAATATACCTGTCCACTGGGAACCGAGACCGAGTTGAGAAGCTTGGAACTGAAAAACAAACCATCAGATTCTGCCGAGAAAAGTAAGTCATATCCGCGCGTTCTGCTTACCATCAAGTTGGTGTATTGTCCTCCAGGCATTTCGTGTTCAAACACACTAGAGTCGGATGCACGAACGTTGGCTTCGAAGCAAGAATAGAGCAGGCGGACCTGGCTCCAGTACGAGTTGAGAGCCTGGATGTCTTCGTAACGGATACCAGTTCCCAGCTTCGTCTGTTCCAATGCCATACAAACAGCTCCCATGGAAGGTTGGGATGTCAAGCCAGACATGCCTATTCGACGGGACAATTGGTCAGCCCGAAAGCATCTCGTGAAGTCAAAGTTCTCGACGTACTGTCAATGGCCAGGTCAACAACATCAGCGCCAGCCGCAGCACAGGCGAGCATACTCGCAGCTGCAATACCGGCAGTATCATGGGAGTGCACATGGATGGGAAGATCAGGGTAAGCCTTCCTGATTGCGCCAATGAGACTGAAATATACGGATAACGTGAGCTTGTATTATTGGAAAAAAAGGTAACGGTAATTGAACCCACATAGTGGCAGCTTCAGGCTTGAGGAGGCCAGCCATATCCTTGACACAAAGCACATGGATGCCTTCCTTGACGAGCTGGTCGATGAAGTCGAGATAGTATTGAAGGGTGTACTTCGTTTCTTTGGGGCTGGCAACATCACCGCTGTAACAGACGACGGCTTCAACGACACCACCGGCCTTCTTCGCAGCATCGATACCGAGTTTCATCTTGAATCGTGACAGAACCTATTAGGATCTACAAAACATTTTCCGTAAAGTTATCACTTACGTTTTCTACAGTTCCATGAGCAAGACCCAATAGATGTAAATGTTAATAATACACGCACCGAAATAGTTCAAAGAATCGAAAACACGGAAGATGTCAAGACCATTCTCAACGGCCTTCTTTGAGAAGTCGTAGATGGCATTGTCACTGTAAAATAAATTTAGAACAACTCTGGTTCTGAAGTTAATTTTCACTTACGGGTAGCTGGTGTATCCGACACCGTTGGCACCACGAACGAGTGCTTGGAAAGGAATGTTGGGAACCAACTTACGGAGAGTGCGCTGATCGTAAAAACGGTTAAGTGGGCGTCTTCTAATGATTAGACAATGAAGCGAAGACACACCAATCTCTCCCATGGATCTTCGTAGAGGAAACGCATCGCGACATCGAATGTGGCACCTCCCCAGCATTCAAGACTGTAGGCATTGGCCAAAGCATAGCTCGTCTCTTTGGCGATATTAACCATGTCGGTGGTGCGAAGACGAGTTGCAAGCAGCGACTGGTGAGCATCACGCCATGTGGTGTCCATAATGAGGCATCCAGGGTATTCGCGAACTGCCTTTGCAAATGCCTCTGGACCTTGCTCAACGATGATGTTTCTCCATCCAACCTGGCAGGGAACAGAGGTATCAAGAGGAGGGCCATTAGGATCCTCACGGTTGGCAAGCTTGGGGATATCAATTTCCTCCTTGAGACCAGGTTCTCCCTATAGCCAACAATAGGTGAGCAATAAATTTCGATGCTATACAACAATTGAGCACTTACGGTTTGACCTTTGATGGAGCTTCCATTGACCGCAAGGTCTCCAAGGTATGCAAGGAGCTTCTGGGCGCGGTTTTGGCTTTGTACGAGCTTGAAGAGGTCGGGGGTATCGTCGATGAACTTCGCGACATGGGTCAGCATTGCTTATAGGCATAAGAATAAACATCGCTTACGGTAGTCCAAGTTTTGCCTCCGATGAAGACGTCGTGAGTCAAAAGGCGGAACAAGAAAGGAATGTTTGTCTGCAGCGTGTTACAACCATAATTGTGGAAGGACAGCTTAGCAAAATGACAGTACCTTGACGCCACGGATACGGAACTCAACCAGAGCGCGAAGCATCTTTCGTCGAGCAACTTCATAGGTAGTTCCGCTAACAGTGCACTTGACCAGCAAACTGTCGTAATGGGGCTACAAGATAACGGGTCAACTGATGTCCAAAATGTTCAGAACAGATGGCTCACCGTAATTTGAGCACCAGCAAAGCCGGAGCTAGCATCCAAACGAACACCGTTTCCACCAGCAGATCGATAGACTTCGATCTTTCCTGTATCGGGTTGGAAGCCTGCAGCAGCATCTTCAGTGGTGACACGGCATTGGATGGCGAAACCGCGTTTGGTGACAGCTTCTTGAGTCAAACCGAGCTGAGGCAGAGTAGCACCAGCAGCGATTTGAATCTGGGCAGCGACGATATCAATTCCAGTAATTTCCTCTGGATAGAAATGAGAAAAACGGCTAAGACAGGGATCAGAAGAATCGTACCGGTGATAGTGTGCTCGACTTGAATACGGGGATTGATTTCAATGAAGTAATGCCTGCCCATTTGGTCGACCAAAAACTCAGCAGTACCAGCGTTGCGGTATCCGACGCTCTTCGCGAGTTTAATAGCATCGGAGAGGATAGCCTGACGAACTTCCTCAGGAAGGTGTGTGGCAGGAGCAACTTCAACGACTTTCTGGTGCCTGCGCTGAACGGAGCAGTCACGCTCAAAAAGATGGATGGTGTTTCCAACGGCATCCGCAAGGATTTGTACTTCAATATGACGGGGACGTTCGAGGAAACGTTCGATGAAGACAGTTCCATCACCGAAAGCGGATTTGGCCTCTGAAACAGCACGCTCGAAGGCGTTCTTGAAGTCGGATTGCTCCCTGACAACACGCATTCCGCGTCCTCCACCTCCCATAGCTGCCTTGATAATGACTGGGAAACCGTATTCCTGGATGAAAGCCTCGCCATCCGAGTAGGATTCGACGGGTCCGGGTGTTCCTGGGACGACAGGAACGCCCACTTTCATGGCTAAAAAAGCATAATGAGATCAGAAAATCAATGGAAAATGTATTGGATGATTTGTGAAGCGCACCCAAAGTCCTGGCCTTGGTCTTGTCACCAAGCCCATCGATAACCTCTGGGGTTGGACCTACGAAAGCGATTCCGGCTTGTTCAACCTTCCTGGCGAATGAGGCGTTTTCGGACAAGAATCCGTAACTGATCATTTAGGCAACAGATCCGAACATCGTCATGTCATCAATACGACAGATAAGATAAAAACAAACGATTGGGATTGAGAAAATTAGATCTTCCCTGAAATGAGCGCTAGACTCACCCTGGATGGATCATGTCAACACCATGTTCGAGGGCAATTCGAATGATGTCGTCTTGGGCGAGATAAGCACCAACGGGTGTCAAGCCTTTGCCGACTTGGTACGCCTCATCGGACTAGAGACAAAAGGTTTAAATCATCGTCGACTATTAAACCCGAAAGACAAAAAAACGCACTTTTTGACGGTGAGCCGATAAGCGATCCTCATAGGAGTAGATAGCAACGGTGTGCATAGCAAGTTCATGGGCTGTTCTGAAAACACGGATGGCAATTTCCTAACATCGTTGACATCGACGTTAGAAAACAACATTGTGAATGAAACGTTTTTTGAATGACTTACACCACGGTTAGCGACCAAAATCTTAGTCAAAGGACCTCCATGGCCAGCAGCCTTTCTCCTCATGGTCTGGATGGAGTGTACTGGTGTACCAGGGGCACTGGGTGATCCAGCGAACATGGCAGCGAGCCTTGGAGGATGCAAAGTGTTTTGTGCAGCCATCGTTGTGGCGGTTGTTAATGAAAGATAGTTTGTCGGATAAGAACGGAAGAAAAGAGGAACGAGTTCAAGTTTGTTGTGTTGTGATTGAGTACCCCCTTTGAAGGAGATTGTGGAAGAAAGAAAGAAAAAGAGTTGGGGAACTGATAAAAGGGTTCGGTTGATATATTATTTACGATATATATATGTATAAATTCAAATATATTTTTCAGCGTTTTTTTCTTTTCTCTCCTTGACGATTGCCCCACCCGGCATTAAGGCGGTCCTTCAGCGGGTCATCCGCAATCTCCACCGAATACTCTACGCGTTCACATTCATGTATCTTTTCCTTCAAGGGCAGTACAATCTCCCATTACAACAAAACTATCTCCCATACTATCATAGTCCTTGAGAGTACCTCTCCATCCATACCCCGGTCTTAATTCTTAATCTAACCGACTCTCTTGACTCACCATGTGATAGATTTCAAAATCCATGTCCTTTTATATAAAACGGGCGTCGGAACGGAAAAGATTTCATCAGGTCAATTCCTCCTGAAAATTATTGCCATTACTTGTACTATCATACTCTCCTCCATCATCTCCTACAACTGCTACTGCTACTGCTAGCGCTCATGGTTTACGCGATGTCAATGGAATAATCGCGTCTGCCTTTTCTCTGGCTTCTGTTTTCTTTTGATTATTTTTGGCAACAGCATAAACCAGGCCGGCAAAGAACCCAACTCCAATCGAAGACACTGAACCAACAGTCACCGGGTCTCCGAAAAATATCAACCCCGATGCAGCAACGGGTAACTTGTTCAACGCTCCGACCATGCTGCAACAATTTTCAGAATGCTAGCCTATTCACAGGCAAATTAGTGACTTTACCTGTATGTTGTACTGCTAGTTACTCGGATGCACCAGGCAGTCGTGTAAGAAATCCCTACTGCCGCCGCTCCGGAAAACGCAATGGCGGTCAAGAGGAAATTACGCGTCTCGGGTGGGCTTAATTCAAGGTCATGGTCAGGCGGAATTCCTTATCAAAACCGGCGGCACGCTTACAAGTTTCGCGACAAGTTTTCTGAACCCCAATTTTCTACGACTATTGAAAACACTGCCAACACAGGAATGCTCAACAAGTTGTTGTAAAACATCGAATCCCAGTCCGAAAACCCTATGGACTTGATTTTCTTTCGCATTGCCAAGACCTGTATTTTTGTCAGTGCTATAATCACATTCAACCGCCTC
This sequence comes from Panaeolus cyanescens, assembly GCA_002938355.1. NCBI lineage: Eukaryota > Fungi > Basidiomycota > Agaricomycetes > Agaricales > Panaeolus > Panaeolus cyanescens. The sequence continues at coordinate 32,959 of NHTK01006056.1, read as the reverse complement.
CGTGACGTACATAGGCTGCATTGGTTAAGCAGTTCGTGAGCATCCAAAAATAGCCTACATGGAGACTCCTAACGGCACCCGCAAGTGTCTGGAGGGCAGAAAGGCTGACACCAGTACTGACGGCTGGAAGTGATCCAGAGAGAGCGCTTGAAACGTCCGACCAAGCAGCAATCACTGAGGAAACGACCTGTACGATGTGTTGGCTTGGTTGGGCAGATTATTCCATTTAAAATGCTTACCATAAAGATGAATGAAACAAACGTCAACGCGGTGACTTTTCCACCAAACCAGATAACCTCTCCATATGCCTATTAAACAGTGAGCATTTCATTCATAAGCAAAGAAAGACATGACCCACAATGAGGATAATAGTAAGATTCTTGAAGATGGTGTACACAGGTATACTGAGGTGTTGCTAAATATCATATTAATTAATAGGACATGACATAATTCCGTTGAAATTGCGCACCAAACTCTTAGAACCAGTGTAAATGACGCTGACCAGAAGGAAACTAATAGGGAACCACGCTTTCGCGTCTTGCATATCAAAGTTGCGGAAAGAAATAACACCCATTTTCTTGACGGCCAGGACGCATGCCACGCAGACAGTTGATTGCATACATAAAAGCAAGAAGTTCATGGAAAAGTTGGCACCGGAAACGACGAACTGGTCAAAAGCTTCAGAGGATCGTCAGACGTTCAATGGTCCCAGGACCCACCTTGTTGACCACTGTCATTAATATGGAGGCCACGCAGTAGCAAACGATAGGCGGTACTTCATGACAAGTTTGAGCGGGTCTTCGGTTTGCAAAATTGGTGAAATACGTACAAGCTGAAGAGGAGCCAGACTCGTTGTCTTTGACTGCACCTGTTGCGATGGCTTTCTTCAACTCGGCGACATCCTGTTCAGAGTTGCCTTTCGAAGACGAAGGAACCGACATGGCGATGTTGGTATAATCAAGCTAGTATGAACAAAGTCGTGCTAGGCGTTGCTCCTATTTCAAGCGAAAATTAGGAATGTATGGTCGTATCGCGTTTCCGAATCGAATTCCAAGGGAATTGATAGATGAATGGATGGTTTATTAAAGGAACGTCGGGGCTTTAGAGCTAGAATTAAACTGATAAACGATTAATTGAAGAACAAGAAGGAGGAATAAAATTGACACGTCGTCGTTCAAAGTAACTGCGAGCTACAAGTCGTAACCTCAAGACAACAACTTGCAAGAATGATATCAGGGCTACAGCTCATCACGTGTCTTTACATTTCAGCGCTAATAGTAATATTATTATTACTAATAAGAATGGCAACGGTACAGTGGACCCTCGAGTCCAAAGCTGTCTTGAAGAGTCAGAAAATACCTTTCTAAAGGCATCATAACATTCTCGTATCAATGACAAGATATAAATCAAATCACTCAAGTATACAACGGGATGAATGAGCGGATTTAGACAAATTCGGCTTAAATCCACGCCCTATGATGAAAGAAATAGAAATGGAGCTTATGCGCTCTTGTCTGGGCCTAAAGCCTAGATATGAAATGACAGGAAGGCCACGCCCCATCGCTTAAATTTCCTTTCAGAAGGAATACGGGAGGAGATCGACATTTTGGTGGTGCCATTTGACAGTATACTTATCGACCAGATTCACAAGTTCATTAAATGGACCGTGGTAATGAAGTAGGCGTTTTCATGGGCGGACCTTGCTTCAGATGAATCTTAGCCAAGTGATAAGCTTGAGAAATCGACGGACGATACCGTCTGCATTATAACGCGGCAAGCGCAGTATAAATGACATCTGCTCCACCAGAGAGAAAAAAGTACAACCACGAGATACAACACTAAAGGCACAAGATACACGCACATGAGATTCTGTGTTCAATAGGTTCCCAGCAATTGTATGTATGTCGATTTACTGATTGAGCCAAGATAGTACCAACCCCAGAGATGACGCATGCAGGAGAACTGCCGTTCCGAAAGAAGATACATTTCTGTCCAACTTAGCCATGCTATTGAGAATTGTCGTGAAATAAATAAGCAGTGTCGCACTAAGACTTTAAAAGCACGATAAGAGGAGATGAGGTGGTCTTAAGATATGCCAGAATGGTGTTGGAGTGACAACGAACAAGTTTTCATATGCATATGTGAGAAGCAAGTGAGAAGGCTGTCTTCCATAGTACCATCTGATCACAAGTTCACTTCGCGGGAAGAAATGAGCAGGTTGCTCTGTTCTTCGTCGACGTTTGGTATGATGAGCTGGGCTAGCAATGAAGTCTTCATTCAAGATTGGTTTGGTCAGTACTTATTGGTTATAGAGGTTGCTTACTCAGCAATATGTCATTGATGGACGTTCATCTCACGACTCCGACAGCATTCTTGCTGGCTGCCTATACCGCAGTCCTCTGAACAGGACAACATTGGACTCTGTCTTACAACTCGTGCGCCCAATTACCCAAAGAAATGGTTGCGACATGGCTTTCAACGGCTGCCTCGATAGGTATGGCAGTCGGCCCACCACTTGTCAGCTTTCTCGTTTACATACTGTCGTCTTGAACTAATAATTTCAAATAGGTATACGCGGACCAAGCTATCTCCATTGTTAAAAAGAAGTAAAGCTTCAGCAATCGACTTCTTTAATAGTTTATTGAGCTCCCAAACTTGTTATTAGGGATGCGACTGGGTTTTCTCGCGACGTTTGTGCTATCCTGTTCGTCCAGGCTTTGCTGTTGCTTCGTTCATATCTGACTCAATTGCTAGGCTTATCGCCAACATTACGCGATGTTTCTTCTGGATTGGGTACAGCTATCTCTATCTCCAGCCTGTGGACATACTTACATTCATTCCAGTGACCATTTCGAAACGGCTCTGTTAGTACAATCATTGCTGATGATTCTGGCCCAAGTTCGTAATTTTACCCGGGGTTTCTTGTTATTCAGAAAGGTTTATAATCGAATAGCTGGCGTTACTGTACATCTGCATCCTCTATCGTTCACGCCTCAGCCCGGAAGCTCTTGGTGGCTCCAGTCGACCGTTCTCGTTCTGGCAATGGCCCACGTATACTCAGTACATTGAATTCTTAGCTGGCTTAATGTGCGTGTCAATCTTTTGAAATAATATCCTTGACCATATATTTCAAGCTCGTAGTTTATGCGAGACTATCCTGATCCTGATATTTGGGAGGTCCGAGCTCTTTGTTGGTGCACTAGGTTTTATTGCTTTAGGCCTGGAAAGTACACTTCCGATTCCTCAGCTGATTAGGTACGAGCCCTCCCTGTGGATATTTTTGGCCCATAACACTTACCTTGCCTACAGCAATTATCGACAACGGTCGTTATATGGCTTTAGAATGTCTACGTTGATTGGTTGGTTTGGTGGAGATTCTTTCAAGTATGTTCCATTCATGCTCGTTTTGCCCGAGTCTAATTGTCTTTTAGGACCGTCTACTTCTTCCTTCAAAAGTCGCCCCTGCAGTTCAAAGTGTGCGCTATCTTCCAGTTGTCCATCGATGTTGGTAAGGCATTCAAGACGTGTCTGTGAACCGCGACTACAGGTTTATTGATGTATCACTTTCAGCTATTGTTTTACAGCGGTTTATTTACGGAAATGCGCCACCTTCGTCTGCACTTTTGGATGAGGATGATGAACTGGAGCAGGCGCTTGCACTGGCAGATGAATGATCCCTGCCTCACTAGATTTGTGTATGAATTGGTTTAGAATAAGGAAAGGATTTATTTTATACGTGAAATGCTCTGGTGTCAGCAAGGGCTAGTATGTGACTTTAAACAGGTAGCCTCTTGACCTATTCCGTCAACTAAATGACGACACGTTGCTGAGCTATTCCGAGAAGACATATCGATGATCGTTATAATATTCTACAATCTACCGAATAAGATAACTTGTAGAAGATAAAATCTCCCATTGGTATGATTTTCTTGGAAAGGATGGGATGTCGAGAAATCAGGAGGTGGCTGTGTCGATATTTGGAGTTGACAACCCGACGAATCAACACAGCCAAATTCAACCGTCCTCTTCATCTTACAACTCATCGCGCAGCCCGTAGAGTCCTCTTGGACCTTCTTTACTCTTCACCATGGCTGCGGTAGATACCTCAAAACCCATTGCCTTCTGTGAACACCTTCAACTTTCAAGTTTGGGCGTTCAGCCAGCTTCAATAACTTTCCAGGTGTGTGGACGCGACTTGATGTGCTGACGTGCTTATATTGACAACGGGGTATCGTCACCATTTCCCTTAGGTATGCCTCGCCAGTGCTATCAATTGCTTATATGAGCTTATTCCACCTGAAACTATAGACTTTAACGTTAGAATCCGACCATTTCATCTGTATACGCGAAAAAGTCAATGAGCAGGGGCAAGTCGTCATCATCGACCTGGCAGATGCCAACAACATCCTCCGTCGTCCCATCTCAGCGGATTCCACAATCATGCACCCGAAACAAAAGATTCTAGCATTGAGAGGTACTTCCATCTTGTTTGATCTTCAGTAACAAAACGGGATACTCATTCTGCATGAAGCCGCTCGCACACTTCAGATTTTTAACATTGAAACCAAGCAGAAAGTCAAGTCGCATATCAATAATGAAGATATCGTATTCTGGAAATGGGTATCAGATACTACTATCGGTCTAGTCACGGAAACCGCGGTGTATCACTGGACAATCGCCGACCAGACCTCCCCTCCACAGAAAATCTTTGACCGCCATCCCACTCTTGCTGGCTCGCAGATCATTAATTACAGAGTAACGCCTGACGAGAAATGGCTTGTCCTCATTGGTATTTCCGGAAATTCTACCAACCCATCTGCTTTCAAGATCAAGGGCTCCATGCAATTGTACAGTAGGGAGCGTGGTGTGAGCCAACCTATCGAAGGCCACGCCGCCGCGTTCGCGGAGATCAAGTTGGATGGACACCAGAAACCTACAAAGCTGTTCACATTTGCAGTTCGCACTGCAACAGGTGCAAAGGTAGACAAAGTCCTGAACCCCAGCTCATTCCGCTGACACGCTTCCCTAGCTTCATGTTGTTGAAATTGATCATCAAGCCCCTGACCCGCCTTTCACCAAGAAGAATGTCGACGTTTACTTCCCTCCAGAGGCCACAAATGATTTCCCTGTTGCTATGCAGGTTTCAAAGAAACATGGAATTGTTTTCCTCGTCACTAAATACGGTTTCATTCACCTTTATGACCTCGAGTCGGGTGCTTGTGTCTACATGAACCGTATTTCAGGAGAGACCATCTTCGTCACTGCCGAGCATGAAGCCACCAATGGTATCATTGGTGTTAATAAGAAGGGTCAAGTGCTTAGTGTCAACGTGGATGAGCAGGCAATAATTCCATACATCCTCACGACTCTCAACAACACCGATTTGGCGTTCAAGCTTGCTAGCCGCGGTAACCTGCCGGGTGCCGACGATCTCTACGTCAAGCAATACCAGCAACTGTTCTCCGCTGGTCAATTCGGCGAAGCCGCCAAAGTGGCAGCCAACTCCCCTCGAGTTCGTTCTTCATGTTTCTGCATTTTGCTATCTCACTTATATCTGTCTATAGGGAATCCTTCGCACAGCACAGGTCATCGAGTCCTTCAAGCAAGCACCCGCTCCCCCTGGTGGCGTATCCCCCATCTTGCAATACTTTGGAATTCTTTTGGAGAAGGGAGAACTAAACCACATGGAATCATTGGAGCTCGCGCGACCAGTGTTACAGCAGGGAAGGAAACAACTGCTTGAGAAATGGCTCAAGGAGAACAAAGTATGTTTTAATTTCTTCGTACCGCTATTCAACGTCTTACACTGCACGCACAGCTCACATGCAGCGAGGAACTTGGTGACATCGTCCGACTTCACGATATGACTCTGGCTTTGAGCGTCTACCTTCGCGCCAACGTCCCTAACAAAGTCGTCGCTTGCTTCGCAGAAACGGGCCAAACTGACAAAATTGTCCTTTACTCCAAGAAAGTTGGATATACTCCTGACTATGTTGCGCTTCTTCAGCACATCATGCGCACCAACCCCGAGAAAGGTGCAGAGTTCGCCGCCCAGCTTGCAAATGACGAGAATGGTCCTTTGGTTGATATTGAGCGTGTCGTGGATATCTTCATGTCACAGAACATGATCCAACCAGCAACGTCCTTCTTGCTGGATGCCCTCAAGGACAACAAACCAGAGCAAGGTCATCTGCAGACTCGCCTGCTTGAGCTTAACTTGGTCCATGCTCCTCAAGTCGCCGATGCAATTCTTGGCAACGAAATGTTTAGTCATTATGACCGACCCAGAATTGCCAACCTTTGCGAGAAGGCCGGTTTGTTGCAAAGGGTATGTCGCTATTTTTACGAGTCGCTATGTTTTTTTTATGATCCTTTCAGGCATTGGAGCACTACGAAGATATCGCAGACATTAAGCGCGCTATTGTGCATGCCAGCACATTACCTTCTGACGTACGTCCGTATATATTTCCGTCTCTGCAGTTTATTGACCATATTCTTTTGAAACAGTGGGTCGTCAACTACTTCAGCCGATTGACAACAGAGCAATCGATTGCCTGCCTTCAGGAAATGCTTCGCGTCAACATCCGTCAAAACTTGCAGGTGGTCATTCAAGTTGCAACCAAGTACTCCGACATTTTGGGTCCCATCAAACTCATCGAGATGTTCGAAAGCTTTAAGACTTTCGAGGGTCTCTACTATTACCTCGGCTCAATTGTTAACCTGAGCACTGACCCTGAGGTACATTTCAAGTACATTCAGGCTGCTACTCGCACTGGTCAAATTCGCGAAGTCGAGCGCATCTGTAGAGAGAGTGACCACCTCAACCCCGAGAAGGTCAAAAACTTCCTTAAAGAAGCCAAATTGCAAGACCAACTCCCACTTATCATCATCTGCGATCGTTTCGACTTCGTTCATGATCTCGTTCTCTATTTGTACCAGAACGGTCTGGTCAAATTCATCGAGGTTTATGTTCAGCGCGTCAACTCGCTTCGTACTCCTCAAGTCATTGGTGGACTTCTGGACGTCGACTGTGATGAGACCACCATCAAGGGACTCTTAGCCTCCGTTACTGGCAACTTCCCCATCGATGAGCTGGTTCATGAAGTCGAACAACGCAACCGGTTGAAACTCATCCTTCCCTGGCTTGAAATTCGCGTTCAGTCAGGCAGCCAGGATCCCGCTGTTTACAATGCCATGGCCAAGATTTTCATCGATAGCAACAACAACCCTCAAGCATTCTTGAAAGAAAACAACGTATGTTCAATTTGTATAATGCGTTGGTGTACTGGTTCTGATGTTGCATGACACCAGCTTTATGAACCTTTGGTTGTTGGTAAATTCTGCGAGGCCCGCGATCCTTATCTAGCATACATTGCGTACGCCAAAGGACTATGCGATGATGAGCTCATTGCAATCACCAACTCCAACGCGATGTTCAAGGAACAAGCTCGTTACCTCGTTAAGCGTCGTGAGCCTGATCTTTGGGCACAGGTGTTGGTTGGTGATAACATGCATCGTCGTGCCCTCATCGACCAGGTATGTCATGTTGAACAGGGGAATTATAGCCTTCTTATCTCGGTTTTTAGATTGTTGCAACTGCCTTGCCTGAATCCACGGATCCTGACGATGTCTCAGTTACTGTCAAGGCATTCCTCACGGCAGATCTGCCTCTCGAGCTCATCGAGTTGCTTGAGAAGATCATCATCGAGCCGTCCGCTTTCAGCGACAACAAGAATCTCCAAAACTTGCTTTTGCTCACTGCCATCCGTGCCGACAAGGGCAAGGTCGTCGGGTACATCAACAAGCTGCAAAACTACGATGCTGCTGATATTGCCCGCATCGCGACTGAACATGGCTTGTACGAAGAGGCTCTCACTATCTACAAGAAGCACAATCAACACGCGATGGCAATGACTGTCCTGGTTGAGCATATCGTCTCCATTGACCGAGGTCTGGAGTATGCCACCAAGGTTAACGAGCCTGAGGTCTGGAGCAGGCTTGCCAAGGCTCAGCTCGATGGTCTCCGGATCAAGGACTCCGTTGAGTCTTACATCAAAGCTCAGGACCCATCCAACTACGCTGAAGTCATCGAAATCGCCAGCCACGCTGGCAAGCACGATGAGCTTGTCCGCTACTTGCAGATGGCTCGCAAGTCACTTCGTGAGCCAAAGATCGACACCGAGCTCGCTTATGCGTATGCCAAGACGGATCGCCTTCACGATATGGAAGATTTCCTTGGAATGACTAACGTTGCCGACATTCTGGAGGTTGGAGAGAAGTGCTTCAATGATGAGCTTTACCAAGCTGCAAAACTCCTCTTCACGAGCATCTCCAACTGGGCTAGATTGGCAACAACCCTGATCTATCTTGGCGAAAATCAAGCAGCTGTTGAGAGCGCCCGCAAGGCAGGAAATACTCAGTACGTACTAACAGATGGTATTTATCATCACCAGCCATTTGACGTCCTTTACTTAGGGTCTGGAAGCAAGTGCACTCGGCTTGTATCGAGAAAGAAGAGTTCAGGTTGGCCCAGATTTGCGGTCTCAACATCATTGTGCATGCTGTATGTATTCTTTCCGCTCTCCCGCATCAAACGTACCACTAAACCTGCTTGCAGGAAGAGCTTCCTGCTCTCATCGCCCTCTACGAGCGACGTGGATTCTTCGATGAGATTGTCGGGCTTCTTGAAGCTGGTCTGAGCTTGGAACGTGCTCACATGGGCATTTTCACTGAGCTCTCAATCCTTCTGAGCAAGTACAAGCCAGCGAAATGTAAGCCAAGCTGTCATGTTGTTAAGTTCGATATCTAATATTTCACCAGTGATGGAACATCTTAAACTTTTCTGCGCTCGTATCAACATTCCCAAGGTCATCAAGGCTACCGAGAAGGCTCACCTTTGGCCCGAACTCGTTTTCTTGTATATGAAGTACGATGAAAATGTAGGCAAAGCATATTTACCTAAAGGGATTGTACTAAGTTTTGAATTTTGGTTAGGACAACGCTGCCCTTGCCATGATTGAAAGGTCTGCAGATGCTTGGGAACATAATCAGTTCAAGGACGTGATTGTTCGTGCTGCCAATGTTGAGATGTACGATTGTATTTGCACCTCTTACCTTTTTCTTACTGACCCCTGGCGATCAGCTATTACAAGGCTTTGACATTCTACCTTCAAGAACACCCCACCCTGTTAACCGACCTGCTCACTGTCCTCATTCCCCGTATCGACCACAGTCGTGTGGTCCGCATTTTCACCCAAATTGACCATATTCCTCTCATCCGTTCATACCTCATTGCCGTCCAACACGTGAGTTTCTATATATCATTTTGACTCGTGTAAGCTCACCTCCGCGCGTTAGTTGAACATTGAGGCTGTCAATGATGCCTACAACGATCTCCTTATAGAGGAAGAGGATTACAAAACCTTGCGGGATTCCATCGACAGCTTTGACAACTTCAACAATATCAATCTTGCCAAGCGGTTGGAGAAACATGAGCTATTAGAGTTCCGAAGGCTTGCTGCCCATCTCTACAAGGTAATTGTCCCATATTATCTGAAGAAATGGTTACTGATATCTATGGACAGAAAAACGGTCGCTGGGAAGAGTCAATATCGTTGTCCAAGCAGGATAAGCTGTACAAGGATGCCATGATTACGGCTGCGGCGTCGAACTCCACAGAGGTCGCCGAGGAACTGTTGTCGTATTTCGTCGACATCGGCAACAAGGAGTGCTATGCCGCAATGCTATACATCTGCTTTGATCTGCTACGGTCAGACATTGTTGAGGAGCTGTCATGGCAGCATGGCCTCAATGACTTCACTATGCCCTACAAGATTCAAGTGCAACGTTCGTTGGTTGAGAAAATTGCCCAGCTTGAGAAGGACGTCAAGGAGCGTGCAAAGAAGGATGCGCAAAAGGAGCAGACAGAGTCCGAGGCTCCAATTATCAACCCTGGTGGATTTGGTAGAGGGCTGCTACTTACAAACGGGTATGTTTAGATTGCGTCGACTGCCCGGATATTCTCTGAATTCATTTTTCTAGCATTGTGGGTCAAGCCCCTCCTATGAACGGTGTGATGCCCGTAAGTCCATTTTCTTTTTTGCTGCCTAACCTTGATGATTAATGTATCCATAGGCTATGACTGGGTTTGGTTATTGATTGCATTTCCCCATATCTGTATAATTGGACGTATAATGTTTTCGGATTTGTTTTCTAATTCCACTTTTTTGCCTGTATCCCCTATCTATAAACGCGCTTCCAATCCATTTCTTTTACTCTTGCATGAGCGGTGGTACAACATTCATAGCCTGGTGAAGAATTGATCACCTTCGTGAACTGTCTCACCAGTGCCTGATATGAATTTGAGATGCCAATATACATTGTAATAAGTCATGAAATAATAAAAAGCAAAGCATAGAGTACGAGTAATGACGGCAAGTGGAAGCTTCGGTCGTACTATATAATTGCATCTATGAGAGGAAGACAGATGTTGTCCGCAAAGTACAGCCAAATTAGTGAGGGTATAACTCAAGCAACAAGTAACAGGTGACGAAAATAGAGACAAGGCACAAACTGGGAGAAGATTTAGCAGTCCGATTCCTGAAAAACCTGGAAGGCGTATCCATCCTAATCCTTCCTCTGTCAAGTAGCCCCCCTATATAACCAATAACCCAGGCGACGAAGAACCTAGGGGTATTCACATTATCACGCAACCCCCGTCTGAGCCTTTGGGACGTGTGCTCAACGACACCCGCGCCGCTTCATAGAATACTTCCGTTACTCCACGATTATGCTTGGAACTGCATTCTATGGTGTAACTAAATCAGCACAAGAATTTACAAGAAAAAATAGTGGAAAAAGTACCCAGATATCGAGAAGCTCGTATTCGCCTGGCGACAGCGAGCCCCTCTTCATATTGTACTGTATGGGTCCCGTATCTTTTTAGTCTTTCTTTGACAGCGGGATCGTCCCTCAGATCACATTTTAGTGCTGAGGATTGCGTCGTAAGAATTTATGATTAAGAAGGTGGAGGGTCAAGGTACGAACCAACCAAAACAAGCTAATAGAGGAGCACCGATTAGATTCAGCAAGAAGGGATAGCGGGCTGTTACTTTACCTTGACCCCTGGACAGTATTCTAGGATTTCTTCTAACCACTAGCGCACAAGAAATTGAATGAAGAGCTACACATTTGGCAGGAGTAACTCACCTTTGATTCAACGTTTTCTAATGAGACTGGATTATCGACAGAGAAGCACACCATAATAACATTTGTTTCAGCGTACGATAACGACCGCAGGCGATCAAACTCCTCTTGACCTGTACGCCCACCAATACACCCATAACACGAGTTAAGACACCAGAAATCAGGTTGAGTTATTATATACGTACCTGCTGTATCCCACAAGCTCAGTTCCACCATCTGTTCATCCACAAAGATGTCGTGCACATAGTTCTCAAAGACAGTAGGTTCACTGGAGCGACGAGTAAGCGACCATGCAAGAAGGGGTGGGTGAGTAATCGTACTAGACTTGAGTAAAGAAGCCCCGCGTAAACACATTTAGGAGTGAGGTTTTTCCTGCGAAAAGTAGTCCATATTAGCGTGCAAGATCATTGAGAGAAATCCAGCAAAACACGAGGACGCACCACATGCGCCATCGCCACAGACAACAACCTTCATAATTAAATCAATATACTGGGAAGGCAAGGTCAGAAGCACAATATTAAATACCAACCTTTCTTTGTATCTAGAAGTTCCATAGGCATGAGCCAGGCATGATGGACTCTAAAGAGATCAGACGTACTGGTCTGTTGCGTCCAAATGACGCGCCTTTGGATGATGTTCCACACAGTGACATAACGAGGACGCAGATTTTGTATAAGCTCAATAGATGTATGAATATGTTGAATCTTGGGTATATCGTATAATTATCCAAGTAATATGCAGGACGGTTTTAGCAGAAAGCCAGAACAAGGCGTAAAGGAAAGTGGTTGAGTGTAACTTGTTGCTTGTGAACGCGGCTCCTAATCCCCTTTCAGTTACTTCACGTGATCTCTTCCAGTCCACTACTTAAATTTAGGGGCCTTTTGCCACTTTGCTACGGACACAACAATTCGTCAATGCCTCGACACCCCACATCAGGCTACATGAGCAAATTGGTGTGCTAGAGAGTCACCGCACAAACACCGGAGATTTCTGTCAATGTCCATATCGATAGTTCATGCAAACCTATTGGAATAACTTCGGAAGGCAGAATAGATAATACAAAAGAAATTGATTTGATAAATTATGACATTTGGTATATATAATACAGTGGACAAGAAAGATAAAAAATGTAATCAAGTAAGTAAAACGCTCCGAATAAGATGCAGAAAATACTAGAAACACGCTTATTACTGAACAGTGAGACCCTTGACAAAATCACCCCATATAGAATGAATGGATGGATCAGCTTGAGGAGAGCCAGAAGATCTCCGATGCGTAGGTGCCGGGTTGGGATCCAAAACCATGCTTGAATTAAACGCATTACTGTTATAACCAGCTGTTGTTCCATAGTCATAAACAGGGAAATACTGGGGAAGCTCCTGATGCCGGACATTGCTCTCCATAAGACCATGCATTGACTGTTGACCGCCATATGAAGACGGTTCCGTTGTGTATGTATTGTTGCTGCTTGTGGTAGACATACCGTACATCTGCACGGGCGATAGGTCCATCTCAGAGAATGAGCTCTGTGTGGTCGCTGATCCTGGCGCCTGTGGGTATGCACCATTAGACCCTGATGCCATAGGATGCTGTCCGTGGTTAACTCCGACGTTGTTGTTGCCGAAGGAGCCAAGATATTCGATAATGTAAGGATTGTTCTGAAGGTTTGGAGATAGAGGAAGAGGGACAATTGGATTGTGTGAATTGGGTGATCGCTCCGTGAGGCTCGGGGAACTTGGGTCTTTTGGGGAAATTAGCCGTGGTTTACCTCCAAGAAGAGAGAGTTCGTCGTTATCGGCATCAGGGCTGACTGGCGCGGTGTTGTACCGATTGACAGGGGTGCCTTTTCCGCGTTGATACTCTTCAAGACTAGCATGTGCTCTCTCCCGGAGGTCAAGCATAATTTTCTGTTGCAATCATAAGTTGGATTCGTTGACCGTACGGGATAGATTCACTTACCAATACTTTCTGCGCATTGAAGCCATAGGCCGTCTTCAGGAAGAGCTCGCAGGCGGAATCTAGCTGAACTAGCGCCGAAGGTGCCAAGCTCATTGATGGGCAGCGTGTTACGATCGAACCAAGAATGATCTGATGGTTATCGTCCCGTTTGATTAGACGCGTACTGTGTCGCAAAACTTGGTGACTTACAGCACATGAGAACATATGAGTCCAAAGGAACCAGATTCTTTCGCTGGGGTCCTTCAATTGGCTATGAAGGTTTCTCATCATTGCGACAAGAGAACCCGCACTTCGATAAGCCGCAATCACTGATGTTCCGTACGGGCTGCCCAGGGGATCCTTCGGATGATCACTAATCGCTCGGGCAAAGAAGCTTCGGTGGAGGTACAACAGGTCTTTAAGTTGCCGCATCGGCGATATAAGATGAGACCGTATCAATCAAGCCCAAATATGTCACGTACTCATTTCCCTGAGCGCCAAAACGACATGGCGTTGCAAAATCAATGCTGGAGTATCGGGGAAAGGCCCTCCTTGTCGGGGTTCCATATTGCCGAATCCAGCGACTTGAAGTATAGGTGGGACGGGGAATGCCCTGAGCTTCCTGTCGAGTTGTAAAACGGTAGCATACGTGGGTGTTTTGGCGCCAAATGCTTGATCGTGAAGGAGGGACATGCACTCTGAAGTAAAACGATGCTTCCAAGCATGGACTAAAGCATAGTGAACAAGCAACGTCATAATGCAATATGTGGTGACTTACATGCATGTTCATCGGAAGAATCGTTTGCGTAGGGTAGTTTTGTGTCGAAGTGAGGAAGGGCTAGCGATGGGGGTCGTCCGAAGGTCAGGCATTGCCAAGAGTCGTAGGTGAAGAGTTCCCAGAACGTTTCACGTCTATGTTGTGTTTCGAGGGAGTCCGCTGTAAGCTTTCCACTATCCCGATCTGTATGTTGGTTGTCAAGCTTGTGTTGTTCGAATACAAAAGACATATCGACTTACGGAGACCAATCTATCGTCGCACATGCATTCATCAGCCAGTAGTCTTTGTATCTATAAATAGAGGACTCACGCTTTGACCAACTTTCACTGCAATACCCATGATAACCCATCTTGCACCTGAGCTGCTTCCATTGCGATCTGACAAGAAAAGGTAGTAGGTCATAAAGAACTAATGATCAAAGAGTAAGCATTGTGAGGTGACCTCTGTTAGTATAAGGACTTACAAGAGCCTGGACGGCGTTGATAGTAGGATCATCGAAAAAGTCGAATTGGAAGAGAGCTGCACGTGCTAGCTGGTGGTACTTCTCTGCTTCCATATTGTAAGCAGGTAGCGTCGTATCCATAAGGGCACCGATGGCCAATACGATGAACATCAATGAAAGGCGGTGGGCCACATACGGTTCATCGTTGACTGACGCTGTGTCTGTCGGAGAATAGAAATGCGAGTACACTTCCGTATCAAATGTCTCCATGTTGATGGGATTGTACCTGTAGATGTTTGTGAATATATAGCACATGCTTAAAGTGGAGTGAAAGTATGACTAACATCCACGCGGCATGTGTGTAGAATGTTGAACGTAGGTGAAGAGCGCGGTCTGCAGGAGGGAGATACCAACAGAGGTTCCGTAGCCCTGGATTATCCTTTACAAGTTCTACGTGGTCCTTCGAGACTTTTGCGATAGGAAGAGAGAGGGCCCGTTTGAGGATGCTCGCAGGCAGAATGGATTGTAAGACTCGTAATTGATCTGAGGCGACAGATGCCTCTCCATCGTTATCTCCTTCTGCCTGTTCGTTCTGGGATGAAGATTCGAATCATATATCACTCGCTGAATCAGCGATAATTCTCACCTGTAGAAAGTACTGGAAGAGAAATAGACATGTTAGTCAACGAACGTGCTCCACTGATAACTGAAGCATACCCAGGAGTTAGCAATTTGACCAAAGTATTTTGCCCCTCCAGACATGTTAATCTTCAGAGACCCGAATGCGCCAGCGACATCCGAATTCTCCTCGTCTTTGACGGTTGTACTGTTTTGTGGTCTGATTTGACTGATGTCACGCTGCAGAGGAGCTTTTATTTTGAGAAGCTCATCTGAAAGTAATGGGTGGTTGTCTGTTGAGATATGGGCATGGGATTCTCGTAACGCATCTTCGAGCTCTCGCACTCGAGTGGCCAACTCGGATATTTTTTCGTGGAGTTCCTGAGTAGTTGCAAGAACAAATCTGCTTATAAAAAGAATGAAAAAAAGAAATGGACATGTTGCAGTTGGGCGTACCGATTGCCTTGACCTGTGGTTAAGGAACCCTGTTCAATCGAAATGAGCTCGACAGGACTTGGATATTAGATCGAAGGACAATGTTGACACACATCAGGACAAATTGCACCACAACCTCTCTTTACACAGGAGCTACATGGAATTGCTCGATCGCATCGCAGCTTGAGCCTTGTAACAGAAGGTTTAGACACCAAAAGATGCAGCAATTTCGAATGAGAAGACGGGGTACCTTCTACATTCTGCACAGCTCAGTCTGGTTGCTCCCTTTCGTCGTTTCTTTGTTGGAGTTGCTGATGAATTTGTTGGCATGCTTGGTTGATTCGGAGAGATGGGGGGCATTCGATTGTAGATGGAGGGGGGAGGAAGGAAGGAATGTGGGCTGTTTGGAGTTCGAGTCTTAAGATAAGTAGCCAAGCCGTAATACAATCCATGTCCATCCTTAAATGGTTCCCATCCCCGATTTACTTCCGTTGCCCCCCTGTGGCTGTGGGCTTCATCCCCCTGGACTTTGCTGGTATCCAATGCAATAATTTTGATTCGAAATAAATCTGATTCGTAACGCGTAACATTTTACTGCTCATTTACTTGAAAAAATGGGATTTAAAACCCAAAAATCTTTCGTTAAAGTGGGCGCAATTTCATGGTTAGCGTGTTCATCGCAGGTCGAACAAACAAGAAACAATCATCGGTCGTTCACAATCGCCTTGCCATTTTTCCCTTTTCATACAACCCTACCCGAAATTGTGTGTTCAAATACCAAAGAACAGTCGAGTTGGATGCCTTTCCTCCGTACTCACCGGAGGTACACCTGGCTTCCCTCACTCATATCAGTGACTCCGATCAAACAACCACCCTATTGACGGACTGCTTTATCCTATTCTCATCCAACTCTCCTTGCCTAAGCCTTGCCCTAAGCCCATGATCATATGAGCTCTGTATCGTGCAAAGTCATTGTATGAACCTTACCCGAACTGAAGAAAACTCGTATAAATCAACAATGAGGCGCTACTCTGACCGACATCGTTCCCATCTGATGGGTGATGGGGTGATGTTCTTAGCTCCTTACAACAAGTGTACTCATGTCAACAAAAATCACAAGTTCGGCAAAGTGATTGACGACTCATTCACTGGTGGACACACAAGGAGTGCCGACCAACATCACACACCCACATCATCAAGTGTTTGATATCTCACATGAAACCTTGAGCCTTCATTCACTTTGTCTTGTTGGCACTTGTTCTCCAGAAATCCCTGACACTGACAGCAAGTAGTTCCTATCGATCGCGTGATAGGCACAACCTTGTTATACGGCCAACGTCGGCCGAATAACAACAGAAGCAGCAGATATGTGTGAACATTAATAAAACAATGTGCTGCGAGTTCGAATTCACGGTACGGAAGGAGGTGTGATGCGATGCTTCATTGGTCCGGAAAGCGCACATCCATCCACCCAATTTCGTTTCCATTGCACGGCGATCATTTTGAAAATGTTTCGCTTCGTGTTCCGCATATAAATTTATGTGCATGACGATGAGTTGAATTCATACTAAGATTATATCAGTGGGGTGAGAAGCCGTTGGTTGGACTTGTACCACAGGGAATTCAGAAAGTCATCTGACTATCCACTGTTCAGTGATAGCTGAAAAACTTCTAGACCTCATAAATGTATATTTCTGGACACCGTGAATCCCCGTATTCAACTTCGAACAGGGGCTTCGCCGAGTTTATGCCAGGTTCTCTCATACAGCTATTGCATCAGGCCATGCTTCAAGTACCTCGTAAACAAATTATCCTTCGAATGTCCCGGTAGTCTCTCACATCACACTTCTCTGAAAAAAGCATTGACAGATGTACACACTTTCAGTGAGAGATGACCCACGACGACTATCAAAAGATATCGTACACATGATCAAGTCTTCATTTTATTTTAACTATCTTCAATTTTTCAATGATCGCGTTTTTTGTCCCCGTAGTTGACATTTTGCATGGGAGAGAAGAGGAATAGAGAAGCACATATAGAGTCAATCACACGGTATGCCCGAAGCCCGAAGCCTGGACGTCAGATCCTCAGTAAATTGGGGTATTCTCCACAAAAGCACGAGGTGTACACCAAGATAGTGGACTCGAACGAACCATTCAGAAGCAAACAAGCTCAACCTGATGTATCGTTGGGAATCGTACTGACAAGTGACTGCATGCATGACGCCTATACGTACCGCTGGGCTTCAAAGCTTCACATTCCATCTTCCAAGTCTCCCGGATTGGCAAGCGCGCCCATAAGAGTTGTATATTCCAAATTTCTTGGGACATTATCCGATCAACAGGGTCATTGATCGGGCGGTCCTGTTGTGCACCATCGCATCTAAGCGCCCAACCCCGATTTCCAATCCTCGTTTCCCGATTTGCATTTTCTTCACATACGTCATATTTTCCGTTCATGTTTATCCAGTTGCAAATCATCCCTTCAATGTACTAATGTACTTCACGACACAACATCTGATGTGACCATTCTCAATAGGGTATTTATAAACATCGAAAGTTCGGCACGAACCTGGGTCGACCAGGTATACCATAATGATATACATTTTACCATTGCTGAGCGCGGCCAGAAAGCCAGGCCATTAGGGGAACATTAGGGTTTAACGTTTATCTGTGTATGCATGTTTAATTCAAGTCAGAATTCGTACATCGGGCCGAAGATACATTGCCTTTTTCCAAGAAACCCCATATGACAGAATAAATCAAAGGCACAGGTCCGAAATAAATTATGATAAATATACTAGCGTAGGGGTTTGTAAGACAATCAGGAAATTCAATACATGGTATCATTAAAATCTACGCTGAATACAATACAGGGTTATACGAATGCATAGGATATCGATGCTCCAAGAAAGGGGGTAAAACGAATGCAACGTTCATTGAGGCATAATGTATCATAAAATGAATGTCACGAAAGCAAGATCGGAGCAAAAGCATAATTCAAAAGATAGACGAGTCGAACACCTCACTCACTACTTGTATTGGGATGCCACCAGTGTGGACCACGACTCTTGGAAATCTGGGACATTTCCAAGATCGTTTGTTTGTGCCATCATCCCATATCCACCTGCCCCATAATTGACACCATACCCACCAGTGGTGAAATAGGAGTCACTTCCAAGGTCCATCAACATAGGGTTTTGATGCTGCGACTGATGCTGCTGCATTTGCATTTGCATATGCTGAGGATGCGAGCTATGTTGGAACTGTTGCTGCTGCTGATGGTGCTGGATCGGCGGGAAGGCCCCGGGCATTTGGTAGAGCATCGTATCCTGTGCTTGCTGTAAGCCACCAGTTGAAGATGAAGGATAATAAGCATCGGCCATATTGATATTCACATTGAGATTTTGAATATGCGTGTAATTTGGCCATGATCCTGGACTTTCTCCCCTTCCAGGTCCTCTGCCGGATATTGACCCAGAATTGGAAGACGAGCCATGGGAGGAATATCCGGGATTTACGCCCATAGACAAGGCAGAACCTGATAAGGAGGGGCTTGCAAATAATCGGTCATCGGGGCCCAAGAAACCGGTTGAGGGAGGTGGGGAATGCTGAGATGGTGGGCTGGAAGCAGCAACAGAAGGGGAGCCAGATGTTCTTCGCGACACAAGTCGAGTACCCCCTCCGAGTGCAGATGAAATCTCATCTGGGTCGCTCTTGATTCTTGACGACCTTGAGGAGTGTTCGTTTGGTAGGGTCAAATGTCCACCAGAGAGACCACTGCCGTCATTGAGAGACTGATGAGCGCGTTCCCTCAACTTGGCTAGGATAGGCTGAGAGGCAGTCAATTAATCATGTATCAAAACGTGGAGCTCAATTATTTACCAATATTTTACCGGCGCGTGTCTTATCGGAAACCTTTGTGAAAAGCATATACGCTGATTCGAGGTGGGATAGGGCGGAGCGGGCAAGCCTCATTTCTGATTTCGCAGCGATCGACCCTAAAACAATCTAAAAGTGAATCGCATTAGTACTACGCCGTTTTAAGTCTATTGCGAAAGGCAGATCTTACCGCGCATGAAAAAACGTGGGTGAATAAGAACCACATTCGTTCCGTGAGCTGGGGATGTTGCTTAAACAAACTTTCCACCAAGCCAACAAACGAAGTTGCACTAGTATAGGCTGCAAGAACAGATGGTGAATATTTGCTGCCCATTGGATCAGAAGGTGAGTCCTCTAGTGCCTGCGCAAAGAATCCACGGTGCATGTAGAACAATGCTGTGAAGGACAAAATGATGAGAGATTCCCTAGTATCAATCCTGAGATGCGCTTACTTATTTCTTTAATCGCAAAAGCAATATATCTCTGCATGGTCAACTGAACGGATGGCCGTTCAACCTCCCCGGAAGAGGTTCCAAGCGATTTGCCTCCAAATCCTGGTACTTGGAGGTTTGGGGGTACATACCATTGTCTGACTTTGCGATCAAGATCTTGGATGAGCTTGTAGTTGGGCGCCCGAGAGCCGAAGGCTTGATCATGCACAACACTCAAACACTGAGCAGAAAAGCGGTGTTTCCATGCTGCGACTGTTCGCCATCATCGAGACGAGACGAGATGGAAAAGAACGATAAAACATGTCAGCGTGAATCATAATCAGTGTGTATCAGATGGCGGCGATGCGGAGAACTCACAGCTCATGTCAACGTCGCCATTTTCACCCTTGACGACTTCGTGAGGCAGCTCGCAGTCGATGTGGGCCGAAGAGAGGGATGGAGGTCGTCCGAATGTCAGACTCTAAACAAGGGGGAAGAAAGCATAGTCAGCACATTGTTGGTCAAGGGAAAATATCGACCGGAAAAGGTAAATTAAGATGAATTTGCGACTCTGTCGGAGGTTAATCATAATCAGCGCCCGTCATGTTTTCTCACACATGTATGTGTAAGAAAAAGCGAACCCAATTGTGGGCCAAATTGAAGCCACGAGGAAAGAAGGTAAAGTGGAGTTGTCGAAATGAATAAATGTTTATGTCCTTAATCACCGACAAACCCAGACACGGCCCTTGAAACCTCAGTGATGACGGAGTGGATGAATAACCCACGAAGTAAGACGCGTCAGCAGCATCTTACTGGCGTGGGTGATAACGTGTATATGGCAGTTTGAAACCGATGCCTGAAGGGACGCTGACTCACCTGCCATGAATCATATGTGAGCAATTCATAGAACAGTTCGCGTCTTTTTTGTGACTGCTCCGCGTTCAGCTTCCACTTTCCACTATCACGATCTGAGAAAGCGACAGTTCAGTAAAACGGTTCATGCAATAGCGCAGTAACGTTTGTTGCAAGGGAATTGAATCACTTACGTAGTCCAATCTACACGGCGAGAAATGCGTGCCAATCCGTATACGCGAGGAAACGAGTTTGGTGTGATCGGTGCCAAAAGATTCCGACGACAGGTGGTGCGCGCCCACATACGCAGGATAAGTATAGCGGAGGTGAAATGGTAAAAGAAGTAACGCATGTCAATAAAAGTATATCAATAGATGGCTCCATTGTGAAGAAAAAAAAGGAACAGGAGACAAAAAAAAATGGATAGACATCAAAGTGGAAATAGCATTGACTGAGACACTGGGCGCTCATTCAGCGGTTGCCACAGAGAGCTTTGCCTCGAAATGCACAAGCTTCTCACACAAGCTGCACAGAAATGCAACCCATCAGCGGGTTTTGGACGCAGATCTGCCGTTTCACAATGGCAACGGATCTGACACCCAGCGGTGACTCGGAGAACCCAGCGGTGAGCCTGCAACCACCCAGAAGAATCATAAATAAAAGAGGTGATACCCGCTGTGCGAACCCGCACACCATCGATGATCGAAGTCATCACCCATGTGAGGAGGTACTTGGGCGCCCGTGTCAGAAAAATTATCGGAAGAATAAAAAAAAAAACAACAAAAAAAGACAGAGAAGCACGTACACTTTGGGCGAGCTTGACGACCATACCCATGATGACCCACCGTGGCCCTCCCATTTCTGAGAGAAACATAAAATGACACATCAAGAGCTAATGTTAGGTCGCACGAGCCGAACCGAGGAGACAGTTGAGAAACAGAGAAGCAGACAACGTAACATCCGAAAGCATCAGCAATCCAACCACATAATCGTCAAGGACCCGAGAGCCGACGGTCGGAAAGAATGGCATTAAATCCGCCGTGAAGCAAACACCAAATTGAGCAGTTAGCGAACAATATCAGTCAAACGTACATTCGAGGTTGAGGTTATGGTAGAATCGGATGTTAGAAATAGTGCCAGAGCCAAGGATGTAGAAGGTTAAAAATGTGGTCATGGGGTGAAGTAATAGGGCCGTCGGGAAGGTTATCAGACACCAAGCCAAACGCCGGAGGAGGGAGAATGACAACGATTCGTGAGCACGAGACAAGCCATCGCGGTACAAGAAAGGCGGCGCAAAATGGGATAGACCAAGCACGGAAATGAGGAGGTCAGTATGAAGTCCAAATGAATGGGCGCAACCAGGCGGAGCGATCGAATTTTCCCCGTGGTCATTTAAATTCGAGATTCATTCGCGAATATTATCACCCACGATCAGGAGAGGGAAACATGAGAAAAGTAGCACATAAAATGAGTTGATGATGTAGCGAATGAACAAAAAAGGACCCACCAAAGCCTGTATCGCAGCAATACTCTGCTCTTCCATTACACTTTCAATGGAAAGTGCAAGTCGACCAAGATGGTAATATTTCATGGCAAGGGGATCATGTGCTTGTCGGTCCAGATCCAGGAGAACACCGATACCCATTATCATACAAAGAACGGCCAGATTCTGAGCAGAGACGACTTGGTTGTGCGAATCAGAAGCAGCAGGACTAGCAGCCACGCCATCTGGAGATGCTGGGTCTTCCATTGGTGATGGAGATGATGCCGCGTAAATTTCTGGTGTTGAAGAAGGGTAGACAACGCGAAAAATTGTTTCGAAAAAATCGCGTTCAGTGATAGGCTCGTACCTGAAGGGTTGTAGATCAGTACAGTGATAAAAATAAAGGGAGGAATGGCGAGGTTTCAAGCTAAAAATGAACGACGGGGGAAAATGGACATACATCCAAGCGGCGTGTTGGTAATAGAGATCTGCAAGTCTTCGAGCCGAAGTCGGGTCTGGAAGTGCGGTCATGATGGTATCACGCAGTGTTAGAGCGGTTTGGGGGATCGGCTCTGCGAATGGGAACGAGAAAGTGTACCAGGCTGGGTCAGAAGGACCCATCACCTCGGCGTCGGTCATAGTCGGTGGATCCTCATTTTCATCCGAACCTTCTTCATTCTAAGATTACGAATGAATGCAAAGGTGCATTGTGCCGGAAGAAGCCAGGAGAAATCGCGCGATAAGTCGAAGGAAAAGGATGGGTCAGTTATGTTTAGCAACAAAATCACGGTGCCGGCAGCTCGCCATGCACCAGTGATAGAATAAAAAGACGATTGGAGATGGTGTATTCACCTGAAGGAGATACTAATGAGAATATAGGTTAGCGCTTGCAAAGGAAGGAATGAAAGGGATTGTAAATGGGGGAACTCGCAATGGAGATGCGGGGTCAGAACGGGTTGGATGATGGGTTGGGATGATGTGAAACAAATATCGGGGCGGATGGTAGTCAGGAAGAAAATGAAGTTGAAAAAATAGTTTGGGAAATTTTGTAACATACCCATGCGTTGGCTGCAGAGCCATAGAATGATGATTTTCCACCTGTAGATATGGATCTGGAGGGGCGAGTTGAAAATGAACGCGCCGGCAGTGAGAAGGTGGTTATTGTGGATAATTGCAGGACAAAAGGTTAGTGGTAAATTTGGATGCAAATGGATGAGATGACAAACAAGGAACCCAAAGAATCTATGGCATCGCCACTATCCGGTTTTTCTTGGGGGGTTGGAGCATCCAAACGCTCTCTCTCTAGAGGCCTTTTGATCTGTAGCAGCTCTTCCGATAGCAGAGGATGTGGGGAGCTAGAGGTGAGGCTGTGTGCGGTAGCAAGACTATCTTCCAACTGTCGTACACGATTGGCAAGAACAGTGATTTTTTCGTGTAGTGCCTCTGTGTTGGCGAGGACAAACCTGTGAGATGAGTAATATTTCAACGGGAAGGTCAAGGGTCCGAAGAGAAGGAGAGTACCGATTGCCTTTGCCGGTGGTTAGAGAACCTGCAAGTTAGGTCAGGGATTGAGGCGCAGTAGAACAAAGGAAGAGAAGAGAACACGCACCTTCAGGACATATAGCTGCGCAACCCTTTTTTACACAATTACTGAGAAACGACTGTCAGACGGACGATGGACTGCCCCAAGTCGGAGCGGGATTGGTAAAGGTATACGGACCTACAAGGAAAATCACGACTGCACCTAAAGAATTGTAACAACGGCAAGGTCAGAGAAAGAAAAAGCAGGGTGGTTATAGGATATACTTGAGTTTCAGCCTAAGTGCAGAGGATGATAGGGACGATGAGCGGGTGTCGGGTTAGCGGAAACAAGGACAGGACAAGACGGACCTTCTACATTCTGCACAAGACAGAGCAACACCACGACGCTTTGGCTGGCGGACTACAAGCTGACTGGATGGTTGGTCAGGATAAGGGCTAGAAGGCATATTGTAGTAAAGAAGCAACACAAACTATCACTTATATACATAATCTTATCTAAGCATCAATATAAATATTATCAAATCTTTTTTTACTCTCTTTTCTTCATACCACCATCATCGTGAGTCTTTTTTTTTTCTTTTTTTGAAAAGGATGAGCTCTTTAGATGACGAGTCTGAACCCAGTTTGCCAAAGTTTCTTTGGTAAATAGGAACATGACGAGTCTTTTTAAATTATACCATTCATGCAAAACTGAATTTTTTCTCTTTTTTACCTTTTCTTCCACAACAGAACACTAACTTTTTTGTTGATCATAAATTAGCGTCTTTTTTTGCCGAGATATGCCTCCCATCGCAAAATCAAATCCAACCGACGATCTAGATGACTGGTCGGATGAAGACGACGCTCCGGGTATTGAGTCTAACGTACTGCTAGGCATCCCAAACGGTGCCATCGATGACGAGACTAACGAGCACGATGCTGCTGTTTCCCGTATTGGTGGCCTTCCTGTACGAAATACTTCCCATGTATTATACAATCCAAACAATTTTATTGACATATTTTCTCGCTTTTCCTAAATTTTCATTGCCCATGAAACTTGGCTCACCTTGCCGATTCCTGTTGTCGTTCATTCTGATCATCTTGTGATAATCAACTTGACTCTCCAATATGCGCTCACTTGTCTTGCTGTTCTTCAAACATTAACAATGATGGCGCTGCTGATTTCTGTCACCTCGGACTTTTACACCCACTCCACTCCGACTTTCTTTCCCCCGTCCCAACTCTAAATACTCATACCCGTCAAACATGTTGATGGTGCCATTCAATCTATTTATCTCTTCGGGCGCTATCTCTCCGTTGCCATACATCTTACTTCAACCAGGCTCTTTTGCCAAAAAAAGAACCGCCTTTCACTTCGTCCCATTGCAAGGCATGTGCCCAACCTATGGAGCTGTTACTCCAGATCTGGTGTCCATTCGAAGACAGTCCTATGGATAGAGCCCTTTATGTTTGGGGTTGTGCGCGCGCTGGATGTCAGGGTAAAGAAGGAAGGTTAGCAATCATACCCCATTTGAACATCTATCCACCGTTATCCCTCTCATCCTTACCTGATCTTTTCATATTCATTGCTTTCCTGTCCATGCACCCGTATTTCTTTGCCTTCACCTTACCCGGTTCCGCTTTCAGCATTTATGAAAACCATGCTAACCATCTTGTATTAGTGTGCGGGCATTCAGAGGTCTCCGTTTTAATGCCCCTTATGCTGCTAAGCTAGAAAAGAAAAAAGCCCGCGAGGAAGAAAGGAAGAAGCGAAAGCTTGAGTTGGAGGAAAAAAAGAGAAAGGAGGACGAAATGAAAAAAGCAGCAGCCGGCAGCAATCCCTTTTCGGTCAGTTTTTGCGTATTGGCGTTCCCTCTCCAGTTGCGATTATGCTTATCTTCTTTTTAGATGGGAGCGAATGCTGGTGTGCAACCATTCGGCGGCGGATTCGGACTCGGGGCGCAGATATTTGGAAGTGCACCCTCTGCCGTTACAGAGGTACAATGATGTCGACTTCACATTATCAACGAGACTCATTTGATAACAGACACCAAAAGACAGTCCGGAAAGCCATGATGAGCAAGCAGACGATGTCGGCAACAGTGATGACGATGATGAAGCAAGCGATTCCGATGAATCTCTTATTGTTGCAATGGAATCTGCAACAGTTACAGAATCACCGTGGCGCAAGGCGCCTTTCTACCCTGCCATTTACCTCGATACGATTGGCGAGGAGCTTCCGTTGGAGCGTAAGCCAACCCTACCAAAAGGTATAAAGGTCGACGACGGTTTGGACGACGTCAAGGGCGGCAAGGATGACCAACTAAGTTGGGCAAAGGAAGTATACGAGGATAGCTTGGAGGTCGATAAAGTCTTTGAGCGTTTTGCGACGCGCGTCAAAGCTGAACCATCCCAGTGTCTGCGGTACGTTTGTTCTCTCACTCTGTCTATCGATGTATATTGACAATTTTATAGATATGATCTCAATGGCGTCCCACTTCCCTTCAGCAGCACGGACACGGCATTCACAAAGCTATGGCCCGCTCCGCCGGAGGAGCCTTTGCCAGTAACCAAACCTGATTTTAAAGTTGTTCGCCCGCAGAGCAGGGTGTACGACAAAAGAGCTGCCGGAAAATGCGAAATGTGTGGTGCGGCAAGGGTATTCGAGTGCCAGCTGATGCCAAACTTGATTAATGTCGTGAGGGAAAGCAATAGAAATGCTGCCCCGAAGATGACAGATGATGCTCGCAGAAGGTATGTAGAACAGGCTTTAAAAAAGAGTGGAGATGAGAAAACGGGAATGAGTTGGGGTACTGTTATGGTATTTTCATGTAGTAATGATTGTATGGGTGAAGATGGTTGGTCAGAGAGTCGTGTAATTGTCCAATGGGATGATTAATGATCTGCATAGATACAAAAATGTAGCTGTTTTTTTTTTTGGTGGAGCTTTTAATTAACCAATATTCCTGCTACTTGTCGAATAGTGTATTATTAAAAACTAATTTTTTTTCTTCAAATAAGATAGGCACTAGAGCTAGACTTATGAACCAGTCATAATTATCTCTTTTTATTTGTTATTATTGTTATACATATGGCTCGGTAATGATGTCTGTGGCTGAAAATAAAATAAAGAAATAAAGAAATAAATTCCCAAAAGGAAAAAAAGGAGAAAGAGAGGGAGGAAAAGAGAGAGCTCTCTCTCTGAGTCTCTTGAGAATTCAAACAATGCACCACATGTATATCTCGCTGAGTAAAATAATTGATAGTGGCTTTGGGGGGTCAACGCCCCAATTTTGGAATAAAATAAGGAATTTCCATGAGTTTTGCCAGAAGAAGCCAACAAATGATGGCAACAAATGTGCTAAAAACACAAATTTTACCCATTTTGCCTTAATTTTTCGCTCCGACATGTTAAATTTCAGCTCCAACAAAATTTAACGCATAGATAAGGATAAGATTTAGATAGTGTAAGAATCAGAGGGAACTCCTTGATCCGGTACCACCACGTGCACAGCCACCTGCCACGCAACA
The DNA here is from genome assembly GCA_002938355.1 of Panaeolus cyanescens. Classification (NCBI taxonomy): domain Eukaryota; kingdom Fungi; phylum Basidiomycota; class Agaricomycetes; order Agaricales; genus Panaeolus; species Panaeolus cyanescens. Next base: position 5,843 of record NHTK01006056.1, on the reverse strand, counting down.
GCAGAGCAAGAGGCCCTCAGACACTGGTCAGGCATCCAAGTAGAGTACGGCCGTAAAGCCACAGACTGCCTATATCGCTCCATAAGCTCCCGAAAATCAAATTAGCATCAGCCCATCTGCCCCCAACTACGTCTCCCAAGAGAACATGCCCTCACAAGGCAACAGCGACCCAGCTCTGACGGAGCCTCCCACGTCAGACAATGTCAAAACGCAGAGAGAGAACGATTTACTTCCACGCAACATATCCCTGGTAGTCAAAAACTGTGCAGAAGCCATAAAGTCCCTCAAGAGCGCCAGCTTTATCAGAAAAGCAGATGACATCAGAAACATCCACGGGCTAGCCATGGCCTTCTTCAAGTTTGTGGAACCTCCCGCGGGACAAAAGCGCATCTACTCTTCCCACCCAGACCGTTCCTTTTTAGAGGCCATAGGTCGGATCCTCCTGGGCTTCGCCCTGGATCCCCAGGAACAGGTGCGAACGTACATAAATGAAGCGCTTGACAACTTCGCAGACGAAGTCAAGACATCGATCAGAGAACAATGCGACAAGGTAATAGCTGTCACAACAGAGACTAACCTAAACATCTCGTCCCTCGCCAACGAGACTTCCAAGGTCTCCACGACTGTCAAACAGTCCGCCGAGGAGGTGGCACGCACATACTGCATGGTGGCCTCTGCCCCAGCCGCACCCTCAGGCAATGCCGCCAAACCTCCCAAACGCCCACACATTCTCAATCTGCAAGAGAAACACAATCGCCAGATAATGCTCAAGCTCAACGATGATAACCCCCTCCTCTCCGAAGATACCAGCGACGACGAAGTCAAACAGCAGGTCCAAGAGGCCCTCAGCAGCCTAGACGCTGACAATTCGCACAACACAGCCATCAACTCAGCCTCGAGGAAGTCCCCCAGAAGGGACACAATCCTCCTTGAGCTAGCCTCCCAGGCAACGGCTCAGTGGCTCAAAGAGGACGAGAGGGTAGTGGCACTTGCTACGAGATTAGGGGCCACCGTCCAGAATCGCACGTACCAAGTCATGGTAAGGCGTATCCCTCTGATCTATGACGCAGATATCTGGAGCCCAGAGGCCCCCGCCATCGTCGCAAAGGACAACAACCTCAACCCAGGTGATGTCAGATCCATGAAGTGGATCAAACCCGCGGAGAGGAGGAGCGAGGACCAACGTAGTGCATATGCAATGATCTCACTGACGACCCCACAGGCTGCAAACAGGCTCATTCTCAGAGGAGTCGAACTATGCGACAGCAACCGTGATGCTGTTTGCAGCACCAGGGACGCCCCACGCTGCCTTAAATGCCAACTATACGGTCACTTAGCCAAAGACTGCCCGAATAGCGAGCTGTGCGGCACTTGCGGTGGTGCACACCCCACCAGGGGTTGCAGGAACCTGCGAAACCCATGGTGTGCCTCGTGCAAATCGAAGGATCACAGCAGCTGGGACAGGGACTGCCCAGTGTTCATCGCCGAGAGCAACAAATTGGTGAAGAACAACGAAAACGACTATGTCTACTTCCCCACGAAGGAGCCATGGACTTGGGCACTGAAGACGAGAAAGAAACCAGGTCAGCAGCGCTCGCAGACTCACACTGACCACAGCGCACCGCAGCATCGTTTTGAACAGCGCCCAAACATCACACAGGGGGAGAGAAAGCGCCAGGCTAGAAGCAAGAACGCTGCCCCAAGCGCACTGCCCGAGACCCCACTGGGGCGACCTCGCTTCCTGACTGGTACCAATACCGTCCCCTTTCCCTCGCCAAGTGCGGGACCATCAAAGTGGCCTCAAACAGCGACCAATGCTGCGACGGGAGAGCAGAATGCCGCGCCCCTGCCCCCAGTCGACCTCCCTTATGACCCCAACCAGCACTGGTCTGACCTGGTGGACAGCGCAGACTCGCAGACCACACCTGCCAACGAAGCACAAAACCACGATGAGTCCCCACCTCAATGAACGAAGCTACACTAACCCCTTTCACCACAGATAGCAGCAAACTAAGAATCCTTCAGATCAACCTCAACAAGTCCGGCGAAGCTCAGCAGGATCTTGTCAACGACCCCGACCTACACTCGTCATGGGACGTGGTTCTACTCCAGGAACCCAGTGTCAACTTTTACAACTACATCACTACACCCAGGGGTTTCCGTCAAGTATACCCCGGGGTGAGAGCCAGGCAGAACAAAACGGTCCGCTCAGGGATCTGGGTCAACGAGAAGATCAGCACCAACACCTGGAGGGCGCTAGAGATAGAGGATTCAGCAGATGTGACGGCGGTTCAGTTCAGCGGCGAACACGGCAAGCTCACCATCTTCAGCATATACAACGACTGCAACAACAACAACTCGGAGAAGGCCCTAGGGTGTTACATGGCGAGGCACGGCGAGCAGCTACTAGGCGACAACGGCCACGTCCTATGGGGTGGTGACTTCAATAGGCACCACCCTCTATGGGACAATGACGAAGACCACAGACTATTCACACGTCAAGCATTGGACGAATCCGAAGCGCTCATCCGTTTGCTGGCCGACTGGAACATGGAGATGCTCCTACCTAAGGGTATCCGCACCCTCGAGCATATGAGGACCAAGAATCTCTCCCGCCCTGATAATGTCTTCTGCACTGATCACACAACCCACAGGCTCATCAAATGCGATGTTATTCCCGAACTCCGCCCACCACGTACTGACCACTTCCCCATAGGCACGGTGCTAGACCTCAGCAAACACGAACTTGTACCAGAGACGCGTCGCAACTACAGGATGACCGACTGGGACGGCTTCAACGCTGACCTGCTACTCGTTCTGCATAACTGGGACACCACCTCGGACGTGACCAGCCCAATAGAATTTGACGAGTTGGTCGAAAGACTAGAGACGGCCATAGACAGGGCGGTAAGAGCTAACACCCCCCTTTACTCCCAGACCAAGTACTCGAAACGCTGGTGGAACAAGGAACTAGCAGCCATGAGGATCAAGAAGCAGAAGCTGGCATGGCTCCACGCTAAGCATATAGGAGACAGCAATCACCCAGTACACGAGGAATACCGCAGGACCAGAAACGAGTACAGAGAGTCGATAAAAGCGGCAAAGGAAGAGCACTGGCGGCTTTTCCTCGAGGAGGCCACGGAGAGGGAAATGTGGATCGCGAACGGTTACCTGAAAAGCCCAGTGGGCGACGCTGGCAGACCCAGGATGCCATCACTCAAGACGGTCAGAGAAGGGCAGGAAGTGGTCATAGACACCAATGCCCAGAAAGCTGAGTCCTTAGCTGTGTCTTTCTTCCCTCCCCGCCCAGCGGTGGTCCACCCTAACCCCCCGCTCCACACGTACCCCCCTGCGCTACAGGCCAACTTGCCTTTAACAGTGGATAGGATCAAAGCCCAGATTGCAAAGCTATCTGCACACAAAGCCCCAGGGCCCAATGGTATCCCCAACTTAGTACTTCAGAAATGCGCTGACATTTTGGCACCTATTCTGACACAGATCTTCAATGCGGCGATCAGCCTGGGGAGGTACCACAAGTCATGGAAGAGCTCAATAACATGTGTGCTCAGGAAGCCGGGCAAACCGTCATATGAGGTTCCCAAGGCCTATCGCCCCATAGCACTCCTATCAACTACCGCCAAACTCCTCTCAGCCATAGTTGCAGAGGACATGTCTAGGATCCTAGAGGACAATCACCTACTCCCAACTACTCACTTCGGGGGCAGACCCGGGAGAACCACAACCGACGCCCTCCACTACCTCGTTGACAGAATAAAGAAAGCATGGCGCTCGTGGAAGGTAGTATCTGTCCTCTTTCTGGACGTAGAAGGCGCCTTTCCAAACGCAGTCACGAGCAAGGTGCTCCACAACCTGCGGAAACGCAGGATGCCTACTGAATACGTCGAGCTCATAGCGAACATGCTGGACGACAGGACGACGAGGCTGAAGTTCGACGACTTCCTCTCCGAGCCGTTGCAAATCGACAACGGAATAGGGCAGGGCTGCCCGCTATCGATGATCCTTTACATCATATACAACGCGGACCTTCTGGAGATCCCAGCCGACAGATCCGAAGACGCCATAGGCTACGTAGACAATGCAATTTTTATCGCAATAGCTGATACTTTTGCAGAAACAGTCCAGAAACTCCAATCAATGATGACCAGACCCGAGGGGGGATGCGACTGGTCGGCCTCACACAACTCCAGATTCGAGATGAGCAAGGTTGCGGTGATGCATTTCTCTAGAAGGACCGAGACGGCACAGGGCCAACATACCAAAATACACGAACTCGCCCCCCCACTGATCATAAACGAGACGACAATATCAGTAGTTGAGGAGTACAAGTATCTGGGTGTCCTGCTGGACCCCGAGATTAGATGGAAGCAACAAGCAGCGAGGGCAGCAGAAAAAGCTGCTGAGTGGATCCTTCTATTCAAGAGACTCACCAACACACAGAGGGGTATGAATAGCAAGCTGATGCGTCACCTCTACAGGTCGGTAGGCATACCAAAATTAACGTACGCCTTGGAGGTGTGGTACACCCCTCCAAACAGGCCCGCAGGAGCCAGGAACACAAAGGGCTCAGTGGAGCCGCTGCGACGTATCAAGATGGTTCAAAAGACTGCGACTCTGGCCATCACAGGAGCACTCAAGGGTGCAGCCGCCGATATACTGGACCCTCATGCTGGCGTCCCACCCGCAGAGGTTATGCTATGGTCAATCTGTAAGAGGTCCTACATTCGTTTGTGCTCACTCCCCGAAGACCATGTGCTACACCCCACAATCGCGAGTGCCCACAACAAGGGGCCCCGCCGAGTACCTAAAGGACGAGATCGCCAGACTGTGCACGAAATACTTCCCAAACATCCCCCACTATCAGAAAGTGGACATCAAGTGGATCTCAGCCCACAGTGAGGTCCAGTGGAACGAGAAGATAGACTATGAGGCAAAACAGGCGTCGTTAGGACTCTCGTCCGCAAAGCAGCTCCTACCGAGGTTACTCAGAACCGATCTCCCACTCAGCATATCCGCGCTACGACAAAACCTGAAGGATGAAATCAAGGAGAAATCCGACGCGGCGATACGACTCTCCCCTAGATGGGAACGGTTTGCACCTCTGGAAGAGGATTATAAATTTAATAATTTTCGCAAGGTCGCTGACAGTGTTGACAGATTCAAGGCGACGCTCCTAGTCAAGATACGTACCGGCCACATCCCTCTGAACAGCTACTTACACAAACGGAAACTCCATCAATCCGGCCTCTGCACGAGCTGCAACAACGGGGCGAGAGAGACCCTCCACCACTACATTTTCGAGTGCGCCGGTCACGCCCCGCATAGATTGGTACTCAGAAGGAAAATCGGCGAGCGAACCAACACAGTAGCAGAAGTATTGTCGGATCAGGAACACACTAAAGCGATGCTAGAGTACGTGACCAGCACCAAGAGGTTCCCCAGACAGGCTGCACGACACCCTGCCGAAGGCCGTCACACGGACAACTAGTGTTGCAAGATCAGGTCCTCGCTACGTCAGCACCAACACAGTCAACCCAGCCTCCTCTCTTGCCCCGCCATACCCTTCCCGTTCTCTATACCCCACCCACTTCAAAAGCAGATTTCAAATTTTTCACCCCCTCGGCGTCGGCTAAGCACCGACAACCCGTCTTCTCAAGAGACAGGGTGAGCGCAGAACCAATCAGACCAGACCCGCCCAACGAAGCGTCACTCGATATAGTTCAGTCACTGGCCCCAAAAACGGTGTTTCCGTGCCGGGACCTAAGGGGAGCAAGCGCCAAGGGCGCGCCCTAAAGGCCGCAGAGGGGAAGTCCATAGAGGAGAAG
>NHTK01006055.1:0-50852 GCA_002938355.1 Panaeolus cyanescens | reverse complement strand
TAGTGGCAGGTGGCTGTGCACGTGGTGGTTACGGATCAAGGAGCTTTTTAGTTGCTGGTTCTATCTCTGCTGCACCAATTGTCCCTGCTCATGGACCGAAGGTTGGAGAGGATTTGGTAGGTGTTCCCAAGTGACCTTGATGACAATCCTACCTACTCAACTTCCATCTACATAGGAATCGAGTCAGCCTGTCATTCGCGAACCTGAAGCTGATCCTGTTCCTAAACCAAATTGCCGCCGATTTGTCTGCCACTGAAACACTCTCGAAACCATCCGAACTTTGCTGTCTTCCTTTCAGCAAACCTTCGTGCGCTTCCGCAGAATTTTGAAGTTCAAATAATAGTCTTGAAACCTCGGATTCATAACCTGTACACTCTTTTGCGGTCTGCTTACAAAAGAAAATGTGAGCAAATACCATAATCAAACGAAAGATGAGGATGCGTATGGAAGATGTGATCAGGATGTGATGGTATGAAATTGAACGCCTCGAAGAGGGGGAGACTGGCCATCATTTGTACGTCATGGACGCTCAACGAAATTATGACGTCAGTTAAAGCTCGATAAAAAATGAGTATAAGAAGAGGGAAAATAGCTTACCTTTGTGGTTCTCGTTTTGACCTTCCTATCTCTCGAAAACATATTCAAAAAATGGCGGATAACAAGGGATTTACAATCAGCCTTAAAGGTCAGCACCGGCTATAGGCGTGTTTCTGTTATCAAGAAACTGACGCGGCGGTCCGCGCGGCCTCAGACAAATGCATCATTATCACTGGAGGAAATCGCGGCATTGGGTATGCTTTTACGCGTGCCGTGGCAAAGGCGGGCGGGAATATCGCCATTATTTATCGGTGGGTGGCAGGTTGTTCGACCTTTGAAACAAACGCCGGACGCACTGATTGTATTCTGTAGAAGCTCGAAAGACGCCGAACAGGTGGCTGAAAAGGTATCGCAAGAATTCGGGGTAAAAGCTAAGGTAATTCCACAGTAAAAATTTGAAAAGCTTGGGCTGACCTGGATTTATAGGCGTACAAGTGTGATGTCTCCAATTATAATTTGGTTGAAGAGACCTTCGCTGGAATTGATAAAGAGATGGGCCTTGTCACCGGTTTAATTGCAGTGAGATATATTTTTTCACCACTGTTTATAATTTAGATGACACGTCTTTAGAATGCTGGAGTCTCTGTGGTAAAGCCTGCTACGGAATTGACATATGAAGATTTTCGCTATGTTTATGACGTCAACGTGTTCGGGGTGTTCAATAGCGCTCGTGCCCTGGCCAGCATTTGGAAGCCTCGGAAACACGCAGGGTCTATCATCATAACTTCCTCTATGAGTTCGCATATCATCAACCAGAGTGCAAGAAATAAACCGCTCACACAGGTTCGTCCTACAGCTTTCATTTGACACCTTCGCTGAAAGGTACCCCCAGGTCTTCTACAACTCATCCAAAGCCGCCGTTACCAACCTTACGAAAGGCCTCGCTGCTGAGTGGGCCCCATTCAACATCCGTGTCAACGCAATTTCTCCTGGTTATGGTATGGTTCAAACGCTCGATTTCCGTCCTAGCCATGATGATTGAGACAATGAACAGTAAACACTGATCAAACATCCCATATGGACAAGGCAGTACGCGACTTTCAAGCGGGATCACTGCCCCTTGGACGATTTGCTGAGGTGAGACGGCCTGAAGATGCTGTAGATGCCCAGTCTGAACCAAATCTATCCCCAGCCAGATGAAATGACGGGTCAGGCTTTGCTGCTCTTGTCTGACTATGCTTCCTATATGACAGGAACTGAATATGTAATTGACGGGTAAGCCACGATTGTCAGAACCACCAAAGCAGTGTAATAACCTACTAATAACCTTTTTTTTCTCCGCGTCAGGGGTCAATTAGTTTGGTAAAGTGGTTCAAAGCCGGCCCCTCGATCACTTTGCAACAAACTGTGGACATTTAATTGTTAACAATACCCAGAGCTGTATAGAGTATATCACAGTCCCAATAGATCGATTGTCTAGCCAAGTCAGAATTTTTACTTCTTACCATGCTCACAGTTCAACTTCAACAGTTGTATCGTTGAAAGGTTGGAACTCAGAGAAATGCCGCACATTGAGCAGACTCAAGGTCCAAGCGGAGATTCAATTTATTTCCGTGTTCATCATCAACTCTAACCGCGACTCTACGAAATCCTTATTTCGGCAGTTCACAATGTATTCACTTCGTCGGGAAATAAACGGCCAGCGCAGCCATGCTCATAGACGTTTTAAAGGATCTCCAAACGACCATTCTCGAATATCAATCTGCCTAGTACCGAGGTTTCCCAATTTCGCGACTTCTGTTATGCCGACAAGCAAGAGTTGCTAATGCTTCCTGGTTCGACACTGGAACAGAAGAGAGGATAATTTCAGGCCTATCACCTTCCTTTCAGGAGAAAGGATGCAGCTACGTTCATAAAGTGGCGAGGGATTTGTTGCAACGTCTTCCGAAGCTCAATTTCCTCGTCCACTCTGCGGGTATCGCCAGCCTAGAAGCAAGAGTTGAGACAGAAGAAGGCCTCAACGAGAAGATGGCTATTCATTTCACATATGACCTCATGCCTCTGATTCGAAAGGAGAGACACGCCGGAGAGAAAGCAAGTGTGCAAGTGTTTTGTCTATCTAGATCTTGGAAGCTGGGCTATCACCCGAGCTTGTCATTGGCGATTTGGGTTTGAAGAGGAAATATACAAGATGGAGGGCAATGCGCTAGACAGTGGCATACAATGACCTGATGATGGCGGTAAGTCGCCCCATTCGAGGCGCCAAAATGAGACTGTATTGAACTTTTGGATCATTAGGAATTTGCCCGTTGCGAAGAGGGTATCGCATTCGTTGTATACATTTGGCCCGGCTGGGTCAACAGAATGCAGCCTACAACTCTTCATTTCAGGCTACCAGCCTACTCGAGTCTTCTGACATCTTTGACGTCGCTTCTTTTTACGAAACCAGCTGTCTGTGCAGAGCATATGCTATATCCCTTAAGACCTGGAATTACAAGAACAAACCATAAAGGGGATAATGTAGGGATGAAGACGTTTCCTAGCACCTCAGGGGGGCTCCAAGCGCTCTGCGAGCACTCTGTGGCGTTTAAATTGAGTTTATCAAATAGTTTCTATCAACTATCTATTCCTTTAATCATCCTTGGTGGCAAAATCTTATCCATATCCATCCTACCGTCATCAATTCATTGCTGGCAACATCGATATCAAGGCGACGCGCGCATCACATCGAAGTCTGCCCACCGGCACGTCATCAGAACTATTTCGTACATTGGACTCCAGAATAACAGTATAAAAACACTACATTGCTTGAAGTACTCTCGGCTCAGCTTGCTTTCAACATGGGCGAAAACAGACTTGATAATCCTTTGCCAATGGTATGGCTTATTACTGGTTCATCGTACGTTTTCCAAAATTGTTTAAAAATCTTTTATTTAATTGCCTGATTGCATTTTTTATATCCACATGAATATCAAGCTGTGGGTTTGGGCGAGCGCTGGCAATCGAAGTCTTGAGTCGAGGCGACAAGGTCATTGCTACAGGCCGTAAGCGGTCAATGGACAAGGTTACGGAGCTCGAAGCATACGGTGCCGCTATTTTGGAGCTTGATGTGACATCTCCACTCGAAACATTGCATGATATAGTTGCAAAGGCTGTTGCTTTCTATGGGAGAATCGATGTGTTAGTCAATAATGCTGGTGGGTGTTCTAATGCCTGGCACAGACTACAACTTGGTTAACTTAGAATCGATTTTCAATCCCCCTCTCTTCGATTTTTTTGTATCGCTAATCAGGCTACCTTCATGTCGGAACCCTCGAAGAATCCACACCAAAAGACAGTTTAGATTTATACAAGTGAGTGCTACAACACTGAAAGGGTTGATTCTGTTTTCAAGGCGCTTATTTTGACATTTATGTGATGTGTAGCACGAACGTATTTGGTGCTTTGAACGTTACAAGAGCAGTTTTGCCCTATATGCGAGCTCGTTCGAAAGGGACTGTTGCATTTATAGGATCCATGGCTGGGCACATGTAAGTTTACCTTTCCCAATGTTGAGAAGAGGCTGATACCGATCGCGATACCTCAAGGCATGGATTTGCGTATAGTGGACTTTACGTTTCAACCAAATGGGCCATAAGAGGTGCGCGAATAACGTTAGTAATGTTATACAGAATGTGTATATATGCCGCAGCTGAAAGTTCATCACAGGCCTGTGCGCCACCTTACAGCAGGAAATTCAACCTCTAGGACTCCGCGCTATATGCATCGACCCTGGCTTCTTCAGGACTGAACTCTTCACACCCGGGCGGAGGGCTCCCCGTGTTGATCTTATCAAGGATTATAAAGACATAACTGACAATGTGGAGAGCTTCTTTGACTGTAATGATAACTTTTACTTCACCATGATAAATGCATCTGACCGGTTTGATTTAGCTGTTATTGGAAATGAAGTGGGAGACCCACTTAAAGGTGCCAAGATAATGGTTGATATTATTCGTGAAGAAGGTGTTGCAAAGGGAAAGGCTTTCCCTACCAGTGTTTGTCTGGGATCGGATTGCTATGATGTCGCAAAGAAAGGGGTAGAGAAAACGTTGGAGATGTTAGAGGATTGGGCATCGATCTCTCCGCTGACGGACTTTGAGACTGGAGGCTGATGCGTGTCAAATTTAGTGAGAGTTTAGGGATTCTCAAGCGCAGTACTCTTGTCATGTGTTACATAGCCTATTTGAAGCAGTGTGCGAATGAAGCTAAGCGCCGTTACCGCACGCGGGCTGTCGATGACACAGCCACCGCTAGGTCGAAAAAATCCGGAAAGGACAACGTCAATTACTTAACGTCAACTACACGATACCAGTGTATTGTACTGCTGTACTGCTACGACCACATGGTGCACAACTGATCCTACAAAATATCCGAAAGCGGTGGTAACGGGACCATACTTTCGACTCTATCTTGCGGATGTCTCTGTATCTTGCGAACCCCATCCCAGTTCACCTCGATGAAAGTATGGGGGCCTGTTTGCACTTTCATTTTAACATTAGCGCCAGACAGACACAGTCCGCAAAGCACGCCAAGGCCAAAGCCAATTCCGGCTACTTGAAGACCCTATCCAATGAATCAAAAAGAAAAAGTATCAGTATTCTTATTTTTTCATTGCTGAGATGTATGTTTGTAATCTTGCCTTGCGCTATATAGAACAAAAGAGAAAAAAGAAAGTCAATAAACAGGGTGAATCGAACGTTGAACATGGTAGAACGCACGTCTTTGAGCCAGTCCTCTAACCGATCGTTAGGCGGAGAATTCCAAGAATGCGGATTGTGTGACATTATTTTTTGGTAATTGGTTTCAAGTTCAAGTTGATGGGGACGGTCAAGAAAGAAATGCACGGGGACCAACATCAGTTGCTTTTTATACGGCCTTCGGGGGGCCAGATAGGTCATTGACAGACAATCACTTATGGCACAATACTGCAGAGGCAGATCCAACAATGCGGGCACAAAAGAAATCCAGGATGCGAGCGCGGGATAAATCTGCATGGAAACGATCATCTGCGAGACACATGCGAGCACATAAGCAAGTGCATACATACATGGAGATTTTAAGAGTACCTCTAGCCTGGCATCTGTGTATGCGAGCGCCTTTTAGGACACCTAGTGAAACTGTGTCTTCTCAGGCTCGTTTGGAGGCCCACAAACGCCACAAAATATTTCATATGTTATCCAAAAAAATAAAACATAATACTGCATGAGACTGCTGAAGACTTCATTCAGTAAACAGCTACGGGCCACAGCCATTGTACTCACAAGTACGTCGCGGGAAGGCGAGTCCATTCCTTCACAGCAATTTCAGTAGTTCGTTACTCGGAAATACTTCCATGTTTGAAGTTGGTCTTACCATTCATATATATCCCAATTACCGCGTCCACTGGCATAACCTTAACACAAGTGCACCATAGAATAACCCTGTTCAAATAGATACAATTGCTAGGCAAAAGCCCATCAGATGCAGATACAAATTCCCAATATCATCCTCTAACAACACCAATCGTCACCTCCGGCCCCCCAGTTTCGCCCATCTCATTATACTCCTTCGAGCCCAATGCACTCACACAGCGCTCCCAGGCCCATTTGGTGAGCTTCAAAACATCATCGTCACCCAAATCCTCTCTAACGTGCAACTCTAATGTAACAACAAGAGACTCTGTGGGTGAATTTTTGCTGCCCAGTTTTGACGCATCCGTCGAACTCGGGGAAAGCTGCCAGATGTGGGGTGCAGGGAGGTGGAGCACTTGAGGGTGACGCTCAAGCTGGTATTAGATTATTGAAGAAGATATTAAGATGGGTAAACCACACAGAGGATGATCACTGACCTCTCGCATGGTGCGAAGGAACGCCTCCATTTTTCCACTAGCCAAGCCACGAGGTGGAGATGTTTGGAGTAGAACAGTACCCAGAACTACGGAAGACCGATATGCGACCTTGAACGTCAAGATCGCAATTATGGATGCAAGGATGAGGTCCGCTAGACGGTGCTGACTCCTAAAAGCATGTGAGTATGGGCACAGTGGAGTGTGAATGGAAAATGCGTACGGGGGTAGGACAAGCGCTACCACTAGAACAGACGTGCAGAAAAATAAGGGAGATGCAACGAATGGATTTGAGAACAAGAGGCCTAAAGGAGTGGTTGGAGGAAGTTCGTGGGTATGACGGGAGGGAGACCATATTGAACGAAGGATTGAGCTGGGAGAGGGTATCCGGTTACCAGAGACTGTTGTAAGGGGGTAATTCCATTATTTTAATGTCAACATCTGGTAGGAAGCAGACACTTACTGTCAACCAGTTTAGAATGGTTATTATAAACAAAAGCGGTCGAGAACAACGAAATGAAAGTTATAAAGATCATAAAAATAGGAAAGTCGATGCTAAGAGGGAACGTCAAGGGCTGTCTAGGTTTGTGTTAAAATAGGCACATACCCAATGTCCATATTCTCGTCACCATGATGGTGATGATGTCCCTCTCCCCCACCAGCGCTAAGCAGTACATGCTCGACCGTTTCTTTACACACATAAACGGAGGAGAACATGAGATATACTGTTTGTGCAAACAGAAGAACTGTTTTTAGACGACCATTACTGTAAACACGTTAGCCAATGTGTATTTTACAACGAGATTTACAATCACATACCCATAAGGTCGTCTGATCGCCAACCTCTCCTTTTCCGAAACATTCAGTTTAGAAGTCGATGCCAACCATGCTGGAACCACACGGCTCAAGGCAACTCCAAAGGAATCAAAAACTACCCAATAACCAACTCCTGTACATGATAACGACCCAACTTGTTGTCCAACGACCCACAACCAGGCGCCAAGTGTAAATTGGCCCAGGGATGCTGTCAAGCTTCCCATGGTTATTTGCTGCGGTTCGTCGAGCAAGTGGACTTGACCATCCCTTGGTACAGGTGGAAGTTTGAACCCAGACTGTCCCGTGGCGGGCGCAGATTCTGGGAATGCGGAAACTGGTCCCCAAGGTGATTGAGGAACTGGCGCAGGCTGGGTATGCAGCTCTGCTGCAGGTGATGGAAGGGGCTCTGTAGAGCCTGGTTCCAGAAACGAGAAGAAGTTGTGGGATAGGGAGTGCTTATGATGATGTCCTCTCCTGGAGGTGGCAGATGCAGGACCGGTGAGGTACTCGTCAGTCGTAGCGCCGGGTGGTGGCTTGGATCCAAATGTGAATCCCTGGCCTAGAGGCGTCACAGGTTGATGACCGCGACGATGACCAGATATATTGACACTTGGACTGGCCGCTGGAACTAAAGGTGCTTCTTCATCAACAGGTAGTTCGACTTCTTGAGAGCCATCTTCCGATATAGTGCTATGTGGCAACGAGCCGGGACGGGGGAAAAATACGGACAGGTTGCGGGAATGAATCCTTGTATGACGTCTACTCGGTTTAGTCTCTATTGAGTCTTGACTTGACTGCGATGAGTTCATAGAAGGAAAGCGAAAAGAATTGGATGTTGTTGGGGAGGTTGACGGCACTGGTAGTCCATTAAGTGGTTGAGTTTGACTGGGGTTAAAAGATGAGGCGAGTGGGGATGGTGAGGTTGGAGTAAATGGTGTGGATATTGAACGGGTTCGATGATGGCCATTTAAAGAGGGTGGTGGCTGCATCTGTGAACCAAAAGATGTTCTGTACGGTGATGCAGACGCTGGACCGTTGCCATTAAGCGGTGACGGGGCAAAAGTTGTTCTGTAAGGACCGGCTGAGGGTGGAAATCCATTTGCTAAAGAAGCACTTCGACTATGGCCATAGTTATGAGGAGTTGACTGAGTCCGATATCTTGACGGTGGCGAATCTAGCTTCACGACAGGTGGTTGATCTGTCGTTGAGATTATATTACCGTTCTCCTCTGAATCTTTGCTGGATTTCCTCTTGTGAATCTGAGTAGGCATGACCTCGAAAATACAAGTCAAAGTTTGACTAGATGAATATGAAGATACAGTTAATGACAGCACAACGGTGTCCCTTAAATGAAGCATACCACTGTCACCTGAAACCTGGTGCAATCTTGCTGTCAACAAACCCACTTCATCGACCGATGAAGACGAGCAGAACTCTTTGAATAGGTAACCTATAATATTTTTATTTCAAATTCGTTACTTGAATATTGTTGTTATGGGACATACCGGAGTAAAAAGCTCTAAACAATGTTGTTGTTGGACAACAGACCACGACAGCAAGTCACTGTTGCTGTCCCATTTCGGTCTTGGCGCAAGCCCGTGATTGGCGCGTCGCGGAAAGAGCGGCCCGTTCAAAATAGGGGCAAATGATGGCGCTGAGCGGTTACATCTTCAACAGCAGCCAACATCGCAACAAGTTGGCTATTGTTATAAGCATTTGAGGATATAAATTATAAAACATGTGAGTTTCACCTATTAATCGAGAGGTAAGGGCAACTTATGCCGCTGCACGTATAAGAGCGGCGATTTCAATGTTCCTTGTGGAATCAAGGCATGCATGCATATGTGTGCTATCTTTAGTATTGAACAGTAAGGTTGCTCCGCGTTTTCTATTGATCCTTGAATCTATTTGGCGGCGTAGAAAAGCCGCGATAGTGATACATGCCTGGCATTGCCTGTGATGACCGGATTTATGTCTTTCCACAATGGAGGTTCCCACGGCTAACTCTTGTTTCTTACCATGACAGTCAGTTTCACGCATTCGTAATCTTTTTGATTGTGAACCATCGTCACGAACCCACCTATTAGTAATTCTGCTACTGACCGGCACTTCCTTATCACCTCATAGGTTACCATATACCAGTCATGGGGAAGTAATTGAATGACAATGTCAACCGCTCTAGAGAAAACTCCTGACAACTCCATCCGAGTCTGTTGCCCGGCATCTGTTGACCGTACAGACATCTAGCTGCAGGCTCTTCGAAGCCTTAAAATCAGGGAAATAGGTTATATGTCTTGCATCGTATTCCCTCCTTTCACGCATGACAGCTACCAGTAGACTTTCAACGGGTGCAGCCCTTTCCTTGATATTTTTCGCATCTGTCTCGGCGTATAGATGGCCCCAACCTCAACTAGATTCTTTGGAGAAATTTATTTACGAAGGAGCTAGGCCAGATGGTAATGAGATGCAGTCATTGGTGGTGGACTGTAAACTCCGAACATCGGGCGACAGTACACAGCGCACTACTGTAGCTGCTCAATGGCTTCGCATGGTAAATTTCTTCACTTCTTCTTTTACAGGAGTGATTAAGATATCCTTTCTTTTACAGAGCTATCACGATTCTGCGACTTTTAATATTACAGACCAAACAGGCGGACTGGATGGTTCCATCCACTTTGAATTGGATAGAGCAGAAGTAGGCGTCACAACCAATGCTTCGCTTGTACTTAACTGACCAAATTTCAGAACATCGGTGACGGTCTGACTCTCACACGAAGAGACTATGCAAGCTTTCCTAGCAAATACGTTTCTAGTATGTATCGTCTTGATCGAAGAACCGAGTTGTACTCATCAATTCGTCCCTCAGAGGCAGACGTCATTGCTGTTGGAGCAAGTTTCGCTGTTGTCGTATGTGGAGGGCCAATTATACCCCTTCGTGGTGGTCGGGTGGATGCAACTGGACCAGGTTCCCCTGGTGTTCCTGAACCTCATCAGGATTTGCAAACGCACATAGAAAAGTTTAGGTTGCAAGGGTTCAACGCCACAGAGATGATCGAGATAATAGCTTGTGGTCATACTTTGGGCGGTGTCGAAAGCAAGGACTTCCCATTGATTGTCAATCCTCCTACCTCAGACCCGAATGTTTCCCGTTCCGCTCCTTTCGATAACACGACGGCGTTCGATACGGCTGTGTAAGTCTTCCTCCATCGTTGATCGATACTATTGTAACATCCCATGTTCTAGCGTTACGAAATACCTGGATGGTTCAACTCAGAACCCCTTAGTTGTTGGCCACAACGAAACGACGAGGTCCGACTTGCGCATTTTCAGTAGCGACAACAACGTAACGATGAAATCGTAAATCAGCAGTGTCACCTTTTTGAAATTACTGCAGCTAACATGTTTCGTATAGGCTATCCGACAGCAATGTCTTTCGGGAACGTTGCACCGTGCTATTCGAAAGAATGTTACACACTGTCCCAGCTGGAGTTCAGCTCACAGAACCCATCCAGATTCTCCCAGAAAAACCACAACAGGTTGGACTTCGTATTCTAAACGGAACCTTGACCTTCATGACAATACTCCGGGTAAGTCCTACAACGCTTCAACTTCCCGGAGACGGTTAATACTCAACAAATTCTGTTATACAGTTGGCACGACCCCAATCAAGTACCTTCGACGATCCTGCAAACCTTTCCTTATTTTGGTGTGATAAATACGGAGAAAACGCAGATTGTCGATCAGGGTTGGCCAATCGCTTACGAGGGGCGACGGATGGAACGAACAGCAATATTTTGTCTCCTATAACGGCTGCGTTGGGACTGAACTTCCGATACTACACTTTCCATGCTCCTATTGATGTGACCCGATCGATTTCCTCGTTTTGGTGGCAGCTCGATAATGGGAATGGGACGACGTCGGTTTTTGATAATGACGGCGCGCAATATCCACTTGTGCAGGATCAAATTATTTTTCCTACTGGTTTCGTCGATCATATTGTCTCAGAAAATCTCGCAAATGGATCCGTTTCGGGAACGTATTCCATCGCGGCAGGGGTATGATCTATTAACTGAATACAAGCCTTAGTTGACTAATTCTATTCCGCTTTCATCAGGTTCGAGAAGATCTCAAATCTGATCGTGTTTATGCCCGTGTCCTCGACTTGACGCACTTTGACCGACCTGTTGGGAGTGTTGTCAATTTTACTGTCGACTTTGTTGAGAATTCAACTCTTCCCAGTGCTCCAGGGTATAAAATGTATTCTGCACAGTTTTCCCTTGTTGGAACGGGTCCTACCATTGATTTTCATGTTGATGGAAATGGGACGACTTATACGTTGGATTTGCAACCCATCATGTTGCCAGGTTCGCCAACGGTTCCGCCGAAGCTTGGACCTGTTGATGTTGTCCCTTATCCCCCGCCGACGAATGGGAGCGGAGGTGGGAATGACTCTGATACGTCTTCTGCTTCTGCTGTGTTGCCAGCGTTTTGGATTTTCTCGCTTGCCTTTGCTTTAATGCCGTCTCTTGCTTGTTTGCTAGTTGTTTTATGATTACCTCCCAAACAAATTTATTAATACCAATCTAATTTATTTGAGAAGCTGACTAAAGCGCAGTGGGCCTCTCGCTCTATTTTACATCACCTTGATGAGATACGCTCTAGATATCGATGGTATCATCCCAACTGAGAATTCGCCAAATGCCGTAGATAAGCCAACTGGTAGGCCGCTACAAGAACAACAAAAGAACGCATCGCATCGTAGTAGCTTAAGTCGAACAAGAATATCAATTTATCCCTGCGGGCCCAAGCCTCAGCTTCGTCAAAACATCAATCGATCACAGCGCTTAACACTCGGTGTTCTATTTTTAGCAACTGGGGTCTATGATGGATCTCACAATACAAGACGCTTTTTCGAAATTTCAGTGATACGATACGCATATGTTATTCGTCCGTCCTCTGAGCACAAGTTGAATGTAAACATAACAGGCCTTGGTTTTATTGAATTAACTCCTTAAAGAGTGGGGTTGAAATTAAGCGCTCGTGATCGTGCTGCGTCAATGTTGGTGGACTCGGAGTCTATCACTAAAAGGAAAACAAGTCAACCCATTTTACTTATTCATAAAATTGCATAATTTCTATGATGTCACTAGCTTCCTGGATCGATGCTCAATGAGAGCATCCGGCTGGTGGAGATGCCTTTGGGTTTCCTTACCGGGCCCCCATTGACGACGATAGCGGATTGTTAGATGGCAATATGGATGAAGAGGTCGTGAACGTCCTTCGTCCGTCACTCGTCTATGCAGACAGTGGAGCTGATGCTACCCCAGGTGCCTTTGACTAGGGTTTGAAGAGTGTTCTATTTATAGACAACTGATCACAATCACCGTTCTTTAGAAATTGGAATGGACAAAAATGTCAAGAGATGATATCGATAGTTTCGGACATAGCTTATGGGTTTTGACAATTATACATGTAATAAACTGGGACTCTTCCTTTGCCCATAACGTCGGATACTGTATAAAAAGATTCAGATGAAAATCAGACAGTTCCGATGGAGTCGCCTTCTCGAGGATCCAAGTTTATCATGGTAAATAAAACAAAATACGACATATCTAAGCAAATCTATGAGCAGGGTATCTACACGATGGGCCGGTCACCTTAGTACTACTGAGCTCTCGATATCGAGCCCGTTCGCCTGCTTCGCATTCGAGATGCACTGTAAACGAAAATGTGATGTCAGTGCTAGACGTCAACCGAACGAGATCCTGTTCATAATGCTTCCAACACTGTTGCATCAGACGTTGCGGATATGCGGTGTACTCGGCCCATGTATAGAATATAACCTTGATGGAAAGGCGTCGAAGGAAAGGGAAGGAAGAGAGGGCACTATCGAGGCGCGCCCATGATGATCTGGGGACCAGTGGTAAGAATCCTCCACCCTCGTTCCCCGGGTACGGAACTGATATGTCGAGAGTCTCCACGATATTTTTGTCTGAAATATTCGTCAGCATGTTTCCCAATTCGATGAAGATAGTGTTGCGAGGATGGTAAAACAGTGACAACTTGAGGTGTTGTAAGGTCTGGCCGCAGTTATGCATAACGGCACCGAGTTCGAGCGCGACACGATGATTTTGGAAATCAGCATCCCAGGAAGCGAGTGTTGGAAAGTAGAAGCCTTCGTTTTTCCCTGAATAATGAATCCCTTGAGATGAAAAGAAAAAGTCGCGGTTCAGCATCAAAGGTTATAGCATAATAAAGGGCGGACGGCTTACAATATAGATGCATGGACCTCAACTTCTGTGACGCAGCTAGGATGCTTTCGAATGGCACCAAAGTCGACGTAGAATCGATGGGACGCGACATTGCTAAGGATTCGATTGATGTTGTACTCGAATTTCTGGTTCTATAACCTTCGAAACGGGTCCATATGGGGTCCGAGGTGTTCAGCGTCACTCGATCGAGCTTTAGGGCCCTTAGGTGCGCGGGCTGTGTCATAAGGGGCAGAACGAATGCATTTTGGACGTCCTTGATGGTAATGGAGGAAAGACTAGGGAGGGCTGTGAGCCGTTGCAAAATTGCAAGAGTGTTGGGCATGGTGTTTATGTCAGTCATAGGGTTGACCCTCCCTTGCAGGGTCACGGATCGGAGCTTGGGCAGGCGAAGCAGACAAGTGTTGAGCTCGTCTCGAGAGTACTTCTCGAGCACCCAAATAACATCCCTGATATAGTTCCCTATGTGAGGTGACATATCGAGAAGATCTTCGAGCTTTCCATGCTGCAAGCTCTTCTCGGAGCATCCGTCGTCCACGGGCCGAGTTTTCCATACTTCAACAACACGGAATATGTGTCGACGACATAGAGGAAGAAGGGCGCGGCATCCAACCAGCGAGCAGGCAAGTAAGCTAGGATATGTATAGAGGTGTCTCCTGCCAACACCGTACTCCATGGGTGGGTCGAAATCGTTGACTCTACTCTCGGATTGCACTTCTGCATCCTGCTCATCACTTGCAGCCAAAAACCCAACAAAGACTTCGTATATATCTTCAGGAAGATCTGAGAAGAGTATGCGGGTTTTCTCTAGAAAGCATACGACCTCAATGACACGAAAGTAGGTAATGTTTTACTACTCACCGGTTATATTGTCTGCGGCAATACCTTCCCTAATGAAGGCCGGCAGTTGCTCTTCTCCAAACACAGACCCTCCTGTGATGTCATTTTCTTCCCTACACATTGGCTGGTTAGCGGATTGGAGCATCGAACCAAAGGTTGGTGAACAGAGGAGGAATAGGACGAGGCTACGGTGAGGAGTTGCAATTTAAAACAGAGGGAAAGTCACACAAATGTGACGATACTAAAATATGATGGGCAGGTGAACGTGCTGACGAGGACCGCTAGTCCCGTTGGCTTCAACCTGCATGACTATGACACCCTGACCCCTTTGACAGATTTTCAGCAAACGCCGACCATGTTATGTACTCACTAGAGCAGCACTAGAGTCCGTAGACATTTAGTACCAGCAGAGTCGACTTAATACTCCGCCGATCGAGACACATCACCGCCGTCTACTTCAAGTTTGGACTCTCTCTGTCGTGATACGTCTACCAGTGACTAGCGACTCTTTGACCATTCTGAATTTGTCTGCATCCCAACGTCTACCTTGGTCACGTAGATATCTAGGAAGTTGACCACAGACTGCAACATCGAGATCAGTGAGTGCGCTTGAATGGCGGAAACATTTTACTTCATGAAAGCTCAGACTAACTTATCTCTTTTTTCGATGTCACTTTGAAGGTCTGGTGAGATGAAATATTTGCAGTGTAGACAAAGCAGATACGAACAGATACAGAACCAGGAGAAACCGTGAGCCCCGAGGTAAAAGATGAGAACAAACCTGATTCGTTGACCAATCCCTGTGCCTGACCCTGAATTGAAAACAGGTTTTGTCATCCAACCACGGTCCACCCAATCTCCTTCTAGGCTCTGTTCAAGCATACTCTGATGTTGCAGCCCACAATTTCTCTCCTTTAGCTATTGTACTTCATTCAAACGAAGGAACACTCGACATTGAAACTGGACGTCAGTCTTATTGATCGTGTCACGTCGTTGTAATCATGGCAAGTGCTGGAGGGGGAATTGCCGTCAATAGCCCGTACGTTCTTGTTGCTGAAAAACTTTTATACAAACTCACACTATTATACAGCTCTTTTGTTACTTTGTGCGAGTCCTTGGTCATTGGCTGGTTTGGAGGAATCCGTAAGATTACATGACCGATTCGTACTGAAAGGGCCCAATTAATCCTCTTTTAACTTGAAGCGCCTTTTCGCGTTGTTCGTACCGTTACATATATCTCTGATATTTGATTAAAATTCACGATAATCACTACTTCAATACCTGCTCAATCTCCTCAATGCATTCAGAGGTACGCTACTATCTAAGGACCGCACACACTCACTAAAAATTCTTCTTTGATGGAAGCATCCTGAACGTCGATACTGGCCTACCTTTTGTCAGCTTTGACCCCGTCGAGACTGACAGATTCTTCTGGCCACTGGTGAATGTTGATACCAGTGCGTTGCTCTACTATTAGGTGACAATCTTTTTTGTTAATTCCAGTTATTTAGGCCGAATCGTGATTAGGGTTACCGACAGTGTCAATACTATCGCATTAAGTCGTGTTATTCCCGTGGAAGGAAGTAAGTTCATGCACCATGGTTTCTCATTTACAACAGACTTTTATTTTTGATTTTAGATGATCGTTCTTGCTTGGGAGGGTCTCCGAGCAGCCTGCCGCCCTCAAGTTCCATCAGCGCTACATCTCGGACATCTCGGACCACTACCCCCGCGCCTTCTCCTTCTTCACGAATGAGTAGCACGTCAGAGTCATTGTAAGTCTGTTCAATACTTTCGGTTGTCCAATTTGACTGTCTTGTGTTATTTTAAGGACTTCCATAAGTTTCACAGACACGCCAATCAACTCCTTAGCCTCTACATCTGTTGACCCAAGTTCTGGCTCAAGCACAACGAATCCACCTACCTCACCCACAAGCTTTCCAACAACCACACCAGTCTCAAGTCCAGATAGCTCAGGAGTAGGGGCAGTATCCCTCGAAACAGGAAAAAATGCACCCGTTGGAGCAATTGTTGGGGCAGTATTAGGGGGACTAGCAGCGTTACTGGGCACAATCCTACTTTTCTACTACTGCAAGCGTCGACGTCGTGGCACGAAACCTGAAGCACAGCTGGAAAACCAGCAAACGGATATTTCAGCATTTACACCCATAACGCCCCAAACAATATTTAGCCCTGCGGGCATCTATTCCAAAGGGCAGCAGACACCGCAAATATCGCAGCCTTCAAGCTTTCAACCCCTCAGCAAACGTAATCTTTTAGGGACGTCCAGCGCACAAAATACAAGCTCGTCTGGGCAGACTTCCCCAGAATCCGATTCTTCACTAATAACTGCTCCGACAGCTTGGGCAAATTCACCTACTGCAACGTCAACCGCGTCTTCATCCTCAGCCCCAGTATTGCATCGAGGTAGACACATAGATGCCGGACCTTTACCTGCACCTGAAGCACTTTCACCAGAAGATGATGCGCAGAGTCTACCGCCACATTATCTGGATGTCTTTGGAAGGTCTAGTCGGGGACTAAGTCTCGTGGAGGCTGAGCCACATACAGCGAGACAGCAAAGCCCTGCTGGGAACTCTGTCAAAAGCCCGCATGATTAAAGTAATTTATTTGTGGAAGATAAAGAGTACTAGTATGGAGCATGTTGTGATGTGATCTATGGCACGCAGCACAATAGTTGGGCATTTATTTATTCAAAAACATCTGTTGTCTCCCATGGGTATGCTTCAAATCATTGGAGCCTTCAACTGAGAAAGAACATTGTCATCCAGAGACCTACGCCTACCCACGCAAAAGCCTGAAAGTTAGCGCACTATCATGATTCCCACTCGGATTCTTGTGACCCAGGTCCTGAACAGTGGTCTGTCAGCAAAGTTCACCATGTTGCATTGTATTATTAATTTAAATTCACCTATGTAAATGAGCTGAGTATACCGCATGCAATATATTTTACGCGTTGGCAATGATAGGGGCGGGCAACGAGGGCTACTAATTGGAACGCGATCACGTGGAAATCACGCTGACAGAAAACGCGTTCTGATTCACTTTTTTCTTCTCGCCAACTTCATCTTTAACTGACACTTTGGCCGCTGATACACAATCATATCAACGCCTTATCTATACCAGTTTTGTATGAAACCTTTTGACCATGAAGTCTGTTTACTTGTGCGGCCCAACTGCAGTTTGAAGATTCAGAAGGCGTATTTTCAGGATGTAAGTACTAAACTAGAGGAATCCTCTGACTGGTAAGCAAAAAAACTACTTGACATCAGATATTCACTGATTATGGTGAAATAGCGTTACGGCTACTATGTAAACCTTGCTCAATATTTTGGAAAAGCCAAGCTACCCAAAATTCTTGGGGATAACCACGCCTCATAGTAATCCACCATCTTCAAGTCTCACATCGGGCTTTAACGGCACAAAAAAGAGATATGTCTACAGAGAAAGTCCCATCTAGGCTGCACCTCTTCATGGTAGCAGTCGACGTCAAATTTATCGAAATGGCTAAGGTCAGAACACACTTCAACTTGAAGTTCGCTCATATCACCAGATACTACCGCTCCTTTTTAATCGCTGATTTGACCGGGTATAATCCCTTCAGAAAGGCAAACCATAAGGCTATCACACCGGCAAGACTCGACAATCGCCGCAAGCCTAAAGAAATTAGAAAAGAGGTCTACGTGTTACCTGATGTACTCGTTGATAGCCGCCCATTTGGTAAGAATTTCATTAACTACCTTATTTTTGATCCATACCTCAGTCATATCAACGGATCCTCGTATTGGGTGGGTTTAATTTTGACGAGTGTCGTGCCTACGTCCTATGATAAAGATTTCTTGCTCTATCACGTCTTATCATTTCTTATTTAATCCGATCTTGCGTCTTGGAATGGTTCAGATGACCGGTATTGAATCTCTTCCAGACCATTTCGTGAAATGGTTATATAGTGTTATCCATACACTGACAGATCAACACGTTTACTACGCGTGTTGCGTCCTAATCAAAGGTTCTCCAGATAATCGCTCAACGTGATCCCCAATTGGGGTTACCGGGCATCGATGCCAGTTTCAACGCTCAATCGATAAAAGCTCAGCGTTTGCTCCATCTTGCATCCCAACTTTTGACGCTAGCCATGTACCATCCTGCCCCACGTAGACCCCTCAGCAGAGGCCCTTCTCCTGCACCAGGTGCCATGCCTCCAGCTGATCCATATTACAATCCTACAAATGCGGGATATGGCGCTGCCATGCCCCGTCCTCGATCTCGGGCCGCATCTCCTGCTCCTCCTGGTATGCTCGCGGGGCCCTATGGACAACCTCCCGCTGCAAACCCCTATGGTACTCCCAATGCCGCTTATGGTGCCGCGATGCCCCGTCCAAGGTCTCGCGCCGCATCACCCGCACCTCCTGCGGTGACCATGCCTGGCGCCACGGCCCCTGTTGGCGGGTTCCAAGTCGAAAAACGCGCAAAGTCACCCAATCCCTATGGGCGCCCTGCTATGCCTCAGGCCGGAGATCCGTACCGCGATGATGCCGTTTATCAAGAGCGTGTCGCTACATTCCTCTTGGCCAAGGATGAGCAATTCGCAGTCGCTGGACGGATCCCTGTCGATCCCACCCAACTCGCGGTTTTCTTCCGCACCAAGGTAGGGATCTGTCTTTGATCGCTTACTATCATGGGCATATTGATTTAATTACTGTGTTTAATTAGTCTGGAATTACCCACACCCTCGATTTCCCCATTGACGTTAGTTACAACAACCCACCGGCGCTTGATGTCCTCATCGAATCATGCAGGCCTCATCAAATTGCCGCGGATCCTTATGCTAACCCCTATGGCGGCGCTCCAGTCAATAACAATAGCCAGGCTCTCTTCTTCCCTCCTACAAACCCCCTCTCTGCAACGCTTGAACTCGCCAACTATCCTATCCTCGATGCTGTACAGTCCGCCCTCTTCCCTGAACTCGCACCAGGTGCCACCCTCACCGCCGTACGCGACCGTCTCGATGTTATCGATGAAGGTGGACGACTTCCCTTGCACTCCCCCACTTCTCTCAAGGGGGACGGTCGTGCTGCCACATTAGTCGTCACTCTTCCTTCCAAGTTCCGCGGTGGAGTTGCTATCGTACGCGACCCCCGTCTCGCTGATATTCCAGCAAGCGAAGAGAAATTCATCGGTAGTGGTGGAAAGAACGGTGACCTGGATTGGGTGGCTTTCCGCGGTGACTGTGATTTCGAGGTCGAAACTGTAACCAAGGGTTGCAGATTGAGTCTTTCATATGCCGTCTTCATCAAACCACCTGTGCACAATGCTGTCGTCCAGATGCCAGGTCAACAAGGCGCTGCTTATCATGCCAACCCCAACGCAGAGCCACTTGCCATTCCAAGTGATCGATTCTTCGATCTGATGTCGCCGATCATGAACATGAGCCGCGGCAAGAGCGTTGCGTTCTTCCTCAATTACGATTACGGTGTCAACCCCGCAGAAATCAAGGCCAACACCATCATTCCCCGCGTAAGTGTTCACATCTTTCTGTTATACTTCAAGGAGCTGAAAGCAACACGTTGTCTGTAGCTCAAGGGTGCAGACGCCCTTCTCTATGACGCCTTCAAGTTCTACAAACTTGAGCCACAAATACACTGGACTGCTGGAGGGTTCATCTGGGATGTTGACAGCACCCTTGAGTTCTTTGGTGACGCTCTTGAGCAAGGTCCTCCCTCTCGTCATGCAACTCCCGCAGCAGGTAGATTTGGTAACCCACGTCGCACACCCATTTCAGCACCTGAACCATACGGAAACCCATACGGCGGAGCACCTGCTGGTGGCGATATTGCTGAGGCGCTTCGTCAACGTGTGGAGGCCAGTGGTGCTATCTCCCTGGCTGCTGCAGGCGTAACCCTTTTGACTGACGTTCACCAACCCACTCCTCCTAAGATTGGTAAGGAGAAAGTTTACTTCGTGTCTGATGGCGAGCTTCAGAAACTTGTCGTCAACGCTCTTCTCGTCGTCTTTATCCCCTGATCTTCTGCTAAGAAGTGGGGTGTATCTTCAGTTTGATTCTGTAAATCAATAATTGGTAGGACGTTGTAAGAATAGGATGAAGCATCTAGTAGTAAATTTGTAAAAATGAGACACAATTTTAGTCCCGGAGATTCACTTTACCACAAGCTTGTTATACCACTGCATCATAACACCACAATACAACTGTTTAATTGTCAAGCTAGGCGTATCTGAACATCACCATTACTCTTCACGAGTTCAAACCCTATACCAGGAACAGATACACGTCGAAGGCTAGGGCACGCGGCTGCGACTTCTCTCGCCACACTAAGCACTTCTTCTGAGTCCAAGCTCAAAGGTGGATTAGCCTGCCTAGGAGGCCAGAACTGAAGGCCATGACACTCCTCTAGATGTCGGAATTTAGCGAGGTGCGGCAGAATTAATACGTGAGGTGTTGGGGAGTTGGTCTATAAAGTTGTAAGAAATATAGACGCGAATTAATCGGAAAAACAAAACTCACAGAACGAAGGAGGTCAGGACTTAGGTGTCCATGACGAGGGATTTCATACCAACCTATTTCCAGTGATTTTAGGTAAGGGACAGCTTCTGCGAGCTTGTCCAATTGCGAAAAAGACAACAAGTTCGATACGTGAATCTTTTCAAGATTGGTGAACCCTGCGAGAAGGTTCATTCGCGCAGAGTCTTGGTTCGGTGTCGATGGTGATTCTGGTGCACCCCATACATCATCCAAAGTAGACATGCGGTCCTCGTCATCCTGTTCAGGATATACAGCACCCCATACCGAAGGCTCAACGTTCCTCAACACTCTAAGACTTCCTGGCTGGGAAATGTTGAGTAATAGCTGCTTAAGGGGTTCTGGCTGAACGTCCAAAAATTCTAAATCAGGGAGGAATTGTTGGTGTGGAGGAATCAAGCTGGGCTCGATGGTGAACGACGCGCGAGGCAGGCCTGTGTCCGAGAGAGAGAGGCCAGTTGAGACGTGGCACAGGCGGGGATGCGAGATGAGGAAGATGGTCATCAAATTGGGGTCTGGAATAAGTACGTCCCAGAGTTCGAGATGAGTGAGTTTGGGTAAAGGAGGTCGGTCGGAATATGGCATGAAGAGGGAGCTGATGTCCGTAAATGGGTTTGCGTCAAACCCCCAGAAGAAATTGCGGTCAATAATTGATAGGCTGAGACTCTATAAAACAGGTTATGTATTGATTTAATTTTGGAAAAAAGGGACTCACTTCAAGGTCTGGACAGCGGAACAGCAAATCACGAAGGCGATCCACTCTAACACGTCCTGGAGGTCGCTCTATGTCGTCTTCCTCGGCTTCATCATCATCGTCGTCGTCATGATGATTATTGTTTTGTTGTGCTTGAATGAAGGCTGCTGCTGCTTGTCCACCTTCATTCTCATTTGTTGGTGAGTAATAGACTTTGAGACTTAGATGTGTTAAATTGGACAATGTAAAAATCTGTCGCAATACGTCAGTTCCATTTAACCAATCAAATCACGTTAGACCTACAGTGCTTTCGTATATGGGTTTACATTCGTCGAATATCTGGTCGTAACGTCCAAGATCCACAACCCACAGTCTTTTAACCTGCGTGTAGTCGCGAAGAGCGGTCCATACATCTTCTTGATACAGCTCCACGAAAACCCCTGTAGCGCCCTGTGCGGATTCGTGACGACAAGACAGCAGTTCTTCGCCCTTGTTGATAACAGGGACCCATCTGTCCCAGCGAAAACTTTCCAAATTGACCATATGGCGAAGTGCAGCTATAAGTAGTCGCTCTGATCTTTCAACCTCTTCCTCTGAAGGTGAAATATGAGAAGTCATATCCACATCTCCTTCGGCATCGGTGTGAGCAACCCTATCCGTTGGGTATCTTTCCTTCTCATCCAGTTCACCCGCCCCACTAGGATTTTCTCTTTGGATCTCCAGTTCTCGTATTTTGGCAGCATGTGCCGGGTTGTCGATCAAGTGTTCCCAGACAGCATTGTTAGATAGCTTGCAGCGGACGGATCGATACACCAGCTCCGATTCCGCAAGGTTGTACATGTGCTTGCTCGATAACGTTACAGAGAGTAAATCTGCAGGTGACGAGACATAGCTCATGAGTAAGGAGAGCACATCGTCGTTGAGTGGCGTGATAGTCTCGATGCTGGAAGACATGAAAGCTTGGGATAAGCCTGATGCGTGGGTGACTCGGAACTAAATTGCTGTGATACACCTACTGACGCGTTCAATCAGTCTACAAATGTTTAAACGTTTATACTTAACAATCACATAACATACCTACGAAAGTGACTAGTTCCCCCTAGACTGACCTCAACTTCTGAGGTTATCGGACTCGGTGATAAAATGCACAAAACAGATTATTTCTCATGCAATCATGGCCGAAAGCCTCCGAAGCTACCGTTCAAATTGTGTCTTGTGTAACATAAAGAGATATTTTAGGATGGCGTGTCGTTGGTGCGTTGTGGGGAAAAGTCAAGGGAAAAGAAAAAATATCTTCTCATCGAGAGCCACAACGATCAGAAACGTGGGTAGCGGCACCACCTACCTCATCGCCGGCAACTGACATGAATAGGGGTCATTTTTGACATCTTGGAAGTAATGTATTATTGTAGTCAAACATCGACGATTCAAAAGCATCCAATGTTGTTAATTTATTCTATGGTTGGTATAATAAGCGAGAATATTCTACTGTAGCTAGTAATGTCCAATAATATCCTTATAGAAATGTCCGTTGTAGAGAATCCCTGCTCGATTGAATACTCTTGCATCTTTAGGGCTTCTCGTCCACCTTTCGTATCCTCCACGATGTTCCAAGTCCAAGAAGAGCAATTCCGGAGCCATGCTGAATATCCTAGCCATGGTGCTTGGTTCTTGAAATTCAGCAAGAGTAAAAGGTGTCCTGCACTTCAAGATAAGTCCTTGAAGCTCAGGAAGCTCAGAGATGTGTTGAAGCTGCTCGGGCGTCTATAAGGATAGTCAACTAAGTTACGATTGAAACTAAAGGAGGAAATAACAAACTTACATCCATATGATCCAACTCCAGATACTTCAAACGCTTCATGAACTCATACACCAGCTTAAACGAACGGGCCACATTCCGCTTCGTAATAGAAAGAAACTCCACATAACCCAACTCGTCCTCAAGGTGATCGAACGCATCATCGGTGTCAGCATACGACGGCTGCCATCTAAGCTCCATCACTCTCCTGCCTGGAAGGATCGCTTCGATTGTCGCCCGGTCGCCTTGTAGAGAGATCAAATTCCCAAACCCATCGCCACGCTGCGCAACACTCGCTTCGCCGTCCTTCTGTAAACGCTTTCCCAAAGAAACCTCAAGATGTCGTAGCCGTGGCTGGCGAGCGAGAAACGACATCATATCCGAAAGGTCAGGCCCACTGTCGTAGATCAAGGTTTCGAGCTTAGTCGAAGGGATGTTCTGAATGAAACCAGGGAGCGGCTTAAGCTTTGCCCACATGTAGAATCGGCGAACGGATAGTGCTCGGAGATTGGTTAGTGCAGGGGCTATGCGCATGACTGCGTCCGTGAGCAGTTTAGGAGGCACCATGTAGTCCCCGTCTCGAAGGTGGAGGGAATGGACATAGGCTCCGAGGCTGGGGTTGCGCACTATCGCATTGATAATAAGATACTGGTGCGGGCACTCGGTGATATGTCGATACAGTAGAGGTATTGCAAGAGAATGGCAGAAGCTGTTGGCAAGTGCGAGGGAGAAGAGTGACCCTTTGTCGTCTTCCAGGTTCTCGAAAATTAGTTGAAGCAGTTCGACGGGCAGATGCACTGCGTCAGGCTCGGTCTTTGTAGCGTATACGCGGTAAAGCTGGCCCATCACGGCAAAGTCGCAAAGTGTTATGAAAGAGGGATTTAGGCTCTGTGGTTCTCAAGGTTTCGAACGAACGCTATTAAGAAGTGTTGTAGGTCAGAAATAATTCGAGGGAAGTAGCACAAGCCAGTACTTACCTGGGGTGCTTCAAGCAATGCCACGTCGTCTAACTGAACGAGAAAAAGGTGGCATCTTAAAAAAGAGTTGCAGTTCTTATGCGATTCATTTAGCCGTCGCTTTGAATGCTGTTGATCCATGCTTGACCGAATGACAGCAAATGACCAACAAATGACCAGATTCAATGGGACTCGTCTCACGATAACGTAACATTCCTCACAGTCGCGACAAACCCATGTCAAAACAAAGATTCCACCAAAAGAAGGTATCGTGCCTTGAGACTAGATTACGTTCAGTGCTCGCCATGGTACAAAGACCAACAAAAGCCTTCGCTGTTTGGGAAAATTAGACAGTGGGTTGGGAGTTTAGGAGGCCTGAAGAAGTCTGGAGCACACTAATGTACCGGAATACATGGTGGATACCAATAATTGTGGAGTTCGATAGGCTCGAAGGAAGCCTATCGATGCTTGAAAGCAACTACTTCCGCGTTTTCTCCCAACAGAACATCAACATCAGTATCACATAGTACCTGCATGCATGTTACTTACACGGCAAGCATATCCAATGTATACAAACATATGGTTATTCATGAATGCTCGTCGTTTGCTAGGCAACAGAAACAGTCAGATAATTCCGATAAAAACCCAGAGCCATAACGGTGACCATGATGCGTTGCAACTAAGCTGTCTAGATATGCCAAAATCGCCCAATCTTAGTATTAATATAAACTAAATATCTATATCTGTCCATGCAATGAATTTTGGGTGGCCATAGGTAAAAGTGAGGGCAAGTAGGGTGAACAGGGAGGTGATAAGCCAAAAAAAGGAAGATAAGGAGGCGAACTATGCAATGCGATGGGTGTCTACTATATATGACGCCAGGGATACTGGCAAAGAAAGTACTGCCAAACAAGACTGACCGAAGGAGAAATAAGCGTGAGTCGCCAGATAAAATAAATTATGAGATAATTGCTTGCTTGGATGTGCTTGAGAGGATGCATGTTAAAGACAGGACGGACAAGCAAAAGAGGATTGTGCCAAGACGGTTTGGGCTGGTTGGGTGGGGTTCCACCTCGTTCCACACCCAAAAATTGTTTAGTCATCCAGAAAGAAACAGCATGGGTTGAGAGGTTTGGCTGGATGAGGTCGAATGTATGAATATGGTACACGGCGAGAGTGATGACATGGGCTAAACGCGATGCTTGCTTGAACACCGCGATGCAAGAAATTGGATGCAGAAGAGGGTCTCTGGGTGTTACTGGTGCGCGGGAATGGCTGAAAGTGCTTTATGGGAGAGATGGGAGTCAAAGTGGTTAGGTGGCGGACAGTCTCAAAGTGTGAAGTTCATGGTGTCGCGATCGTCAGCATATAATCGTGCCCATTCTAAGCATAATCGATAGACGTAAACTAGAATAATAGTTAATCCAATTCAAAACGGCACAGCAAAAAATCGAGCTCACCTTCCATATCCACCTTACGACCCATCGTTTGCTTCCATATTTTACCAGCACGAGCAATGCGGCGTAGCCGTTTATCACCCTCCACTGATCTACGCTCCTCATCTGGCACACCCGCATACGTTGAATTAGCGGCGTCCAAGACCGATTGTGGCGGACCAGAGAAATAAGAGTAAATGTTATAAATCTCCTTGTATGACGAGGAGAGGGGGATGAAATGAACCCTGTCACACAACGCGTTCAATTTAGTAAATGCAGACATATAGCATCATGCAAAATTACACATACCAAGGTTGAATCCAGTCACTGAAGAATTCCTCGTAGACAGTCGACTTCAAGGGGACGCTGTCGCTGGCCAAAAACGCCATAAATCTGGCACTGTAGCTCATGCCATCCATGTCAATAAGGTACTTGTAAGACCAATGACGTCCAAGAGGCACGGTACTCCCGAAACGATGAACCTTCTGAAGGGCGGTGATACCTCCCGGATAACCCGCATCAGAGACAGCCTTGACAAAGGCTGCATCCATGATCTCCTCATTCAGTTGGTCTATCGGTACTGATGCAGATTTCCAGTGTGACGAAGATGTAGGAGGGTCAGAGTATGTGACAACGCGTGTGGCATTAGACCTGTCAGATGCCATTCGAAGGAAACGATGCCGTTGGTACTGCGGAGCGAAACCTGGAGGGTGACTACCGCCACCAGTGGTTGCTCCACGCCAGAAGATTTTGTCAATCTTGTCTTCCCATGGCACTTCTGAAGAATCGGTGTCCTTCAACTCTAGATTGACAGGGTCCCATCCATACGTGTAGCGTTTAGTGCTTCCATAGTAGTAATGGCTGGGGATTTTGATGTCCATAAATCCACGGGCCTTTGCTGGACTAAAGACCGGGTAAAGGGCGTGGATTGACCGCCAGTCGGAGAAGAAATGGCCTTGTGAGTAATGGGCATAAGGCATGTCGCAGTAGTCCTCCGTGAACGATGTTGTCTTGACAAATGAAAAGTCCGATCCTGGATCAACACTTCCAACCTTGGTGAAGTAATTTTTGGAACCGGTGCTGAACGGGTTCCTATGAGAGGCGAATACACGGCGAGCTGGGCTATCCGGTGAACATGTTCTCCTCCATGCTTCCCAAACATTGCCGTCGTTTCCCCAATCAGGCTGGAAAGGTCCACCCAGGACTGATTCAACACCACCTAAAGAAAATGTTGGATGACTCAAAACCGATGGAAAGTTGAGTCGTACACACCTGACGAATCCTGTTGCGTCAGATTGGGGAATGTCCGATGCTCCCATGGCACGAGAACGCGTCCCTCTGCCTTAGCGTTGATGGGGAAGTCCATATCTGGCAGCTAGGAAGGAGGTCAGTCGAAGCTCTAATCCAGAACAAATAAGCGGAAATTACTGTATGAGCAAACTTTTCAATCATGACTCTGAACCCATGAGCACGCGCACTGACTTCCGTGTCATGAAATTGAGGATTGACATTGATAACAGTGGCCTGGCCATTCCGCACGCGAACAAGGTCAATAGACGGCAGTTCTCCAGCCTGTGCAGACCGCCGCCTAACCTCCTCGCCGGATAGCTCCCAGAAAGGTTTCAGGTCGTTGATGAGCCCGTCGTACTCGTCAACCATCTTGACATCGTTCTCCTGAGCGAAAGCCCACCACTGGTCAAACCCCTTCGGAGGTGGTCGACGGTACCGCCGTTGATACTCTGCTACAGCCTCCTGCAGTGTCTTGCTCTGACTCGCCAGCTTTTTCCTGTACTTCAACTCCGCATCCTCCATTAAACGTGGTATAGGGTGCTCTGTCAACACCCCATTGTGCTGGCTATCCGTAAATGGCAGTAAATGGCTGGACGCCGAGAGCCAACCCTCATCCTCGTCCTGCCCGTAATCCCTGTCAATTTTCATATGTTTCCGCCGGCCATTGTGAAAGCCCAGTTGCATAAACACGAATAGCACGCAAAATATAAACAGATACCCGCTGTTGCGTTTGACGAAGGTAACAAAGGTGCCTCGCTTACGAGACCGCAACATTTTCGCGTCGAAGTCGTTGTCGTTGTCGCCGAACCTTGCAGCGTTTGTCTATGACGATGAGCTTCTGCTATGAGCGCTGCGGATGGTGGTGATGAGAAAAGGAATGAAGGAGATATGTAAGGGGCGTGCCCTTGAATGATGAAACTGCTAAACTTACCGCAAAGACTGAATTCCTGTTTACTCTTATTTACTCAACAATTCAAGTGGAGCATTATCATTATTTTCTTGCTCGTCCCTGGCATTCAAGTATTCATACTAGCTAAGCCTATAAAACCGTTTTAACATACTAATCAATGTCAAGCCAAGGATAGGATACATGATATAATTCACTCGGTGTAGTATTTGATTTGATTACTGTTCCCTTCCTCGCCGCAACTGTCGGATTGGACACAGAGAACCAATCTTGACTGCCGAATCAAGCTAACAAATGCTGATCGTAATTTGCAAGTACATTTTACAATTTTGCAAAAAATATGACGCGACAATGAACTGAAACACCCTGCACAAAAATACTGAAGTGCAGCCCAGTGGCAGAACGAATGTGTACAACGAGGTTGAGAGTTGGAATCGGTGTGAGCTTGAGGTCGGTCAGAGAGCTGGGCGCTAACTGATATGCGGCGAAGTGCAGGAGTGCCAAAAAACAACGACAAAAATAAAGGTTCCAAACAAAGCAAAGTCATGGTCAAGATCATGAATGCATAAATAAATGCAGAAGATGGCTGGGCATGGTCATTAAAATGGAATGAGAGAATCTCTCTGAAATGAAGTCAAATAAAATACAAATGCTCTCGAACCAAGTAAAAGATAGCGGAGGATTTGACTCAACGCAGGTCCACAATCTCCACAGATGAATCTTTCATTTGTACATGCCCCTTGTCGGCGTCCTGGAAAAGAACATCAGTCTTTATGAGAAGATAGCTATGAAAGACCTACCGTGTATATGGGTTGATCTGGGTGGGGATGGAAGGCCTCTTTCGCAGTACAGTCGAGTATAATCTGCAAACCAGGCGGATCGGTTAGTCGGAATATGCCAAAGCTAAAATTATGTTAGAATAAGCGATGTAGCAATTAGAGGATAAACGTACTTAGGATTAGACTTGGGTGCGCAAACCACCGCAAAAGATTCTGGGAGCATACGCTGGAAGCCAGAGTGCGTATGGAGATCAACGGACGACATAAAGCCTATAAGAGACAAAGTTAGCTCATCGCTAGCACCAAAAAGTAAAAACGCACATGATTGAGATGGATGCGTATGAATCTAAAAGAAATTTCAGTTAGGCGATAATGGAACGTCAGGAGAAATAGATGCCATACCCATCCTAGTGTGATCAGATTCCTCTCCTCCGTAAATTGTAATACAAGCTCTTCCTCGTCCATTGTGCACGTATCACTTGTGGCGTGCTGTTTCGGTATCAACAGCGTCGTAACAACATACTTGTGTCCCTTATCCTTCCCTAGCAGCAATCCACAAGTCTCCCTATTGAGTTCCGTATTCACTTTCGCAATTGCGAGGAATCTAGGTAGACATTCTCTTGGGAAATTGACCTGCTTCAAGGGTGGTGTTAATTCTTTCTTTGGATCGGAAACCCTAATGATACGGTCCATATCCGCTTGTGTCGGAGGTGCCGATGGAGGTGGAAGGATTTCTGGCGGTATAGGTGGTGCAGGTCGTGGATAATTTGACCCATTGGAGGAGCCATAAAGGGGCGCAGAACGGAGGGATGAAGTATCAGAGGGTCCACCAAAAAGCACAGAAGAAGATGCGACGTGTCTGTCTGTACTATCTGAGAACATCGAGCCGAGCGAAGGGTAGTAACCTTGGGATCGCTGGTGCTGCGACATGAGGTTGGGGTATCGTATTGGACCGACACTGTCTGGTGCTGGAGACGTTGTGGTTATCGGTGTGAAGAAAGCCGGCCTGAGAGAACGATCAGTCAGGTTCGCCAGTGCGCGTCAAGCTTTCACTTACCCTCGTAAATTACGCTGCGGGGATTTATTATGGTGCTCCACTGATTTATGCTTACCCCTCCTATAATCATGATAATGAAGAGCTTCTGAATCGGTCGAATCTGCCTCGTAGCGTGAGGGGTTTTCAAGTGGCATAACTGTTGGAGCATAGGAAGGTTCATGATAACCATTTTGCTGATCAAGCGTCTGTGGAGGGGGTGCCCGTGGTGTGAGATTTGGATATTCCACGGGTGATGGTCCAGGTTTCGGGTAGTGAGGCTGAGGCGTAGTAGACATATTTAATGGGGGCGGGGGTGCAGGATGAGGATACATAGGTGTCGGCGTAGATGATGATCCTGGATTAATTGGTGGATAAGGTGTCATGTGTGCCCCAGCGGCTTGTCTCTGCTGTCTCTCAGCATTGCCTGCCTCTCTTTGCCGTCTTGCGATGCCCTCCTGTTGCTCATGCCTCCGTTTTTGCCTCATAATCTCTTCGTCTCTCGACCTCATATCTTGCTGGTGTTGTTGCTGTCTTGCTATCTCCTCTTGCGCACGTCCGTCAGATATGACCATTGTGCTTGCACTTCCATAACCCGTGTTCTGCATTGGCGTCTTGGAGAACGTCAGATCCTGCAGGGAAGACGTTGCTGGTGCTACCCGCCGAGATTGATCGGCGGCTTCCATGTTCGCTTGAGCTCTTTGCGCTTGCCACTTTCCGAGCTCTTCCTGCATTCGGGCATGAACTAGCTGGTCCTCCCGGTGCTTGGCTTCACGTTCACGTTCTCGTTCACGAAGCTGTTCCTCCTCACGCGCATCCCTATACGCCTGTGCTTGGGCTTGGGCTTGAGCCTGAGCCTGAGCCTGAGCCTGTTGCGCGCGAACAGTGTCCTCGTTTTCAATCTTCTGTGTCCGTGCATTCGGGGTACGATCCTGGTCTGGCGGATCTCCATTTTTCTGCACCCACTTATCATATCGTTCGACTAGCGTAGGCTTTAGGTCGCTCAGACTGTCCAAAATGTCCTGGCCATTCTATCGTGTGCAAGAACACTGTAAGATTCATCGTTATTATTCCAAGAATGGTACATACCAGTGCAAGGTTATGTCTCTGCGTTGCAGACAACACCGTATGATAATCCTTGTGTGAAGGTAGCTTCTCCAATACAAGGGTGGCTGCGCGTGCAAATTCCACGAAAGCCTCCTCATAATCGCCCTTCTTCACGCACTCCTTTCCATGCTTGCGAAACCGTTCTGCTTGTCGTAAATATAACTTGAAATCTTTCGTATCGTCCCAGAGACCTATCATAGCACGCTCCGCGAGTTCAGTGATCGTCGCTGGCCGCTTCGGTGGCTGCGCCTGACCATGTTGATTATGATAATGCTGTCGACCGGCGGCGTGGGGTGCATGGCTCATCCTACGAGAACGGTGAGGGGGGAAGATGGGAAGAAAGATTCAAGGCAGTAGTTAAAGTCCAGGGACCAAAGTTCTGTCGAGCTGCAGCAAGGCTCGACACGTGATGGCATATTCCCAGGGGTTGATTCAGAGGTTGCAATAATGGGAATTCCGAGTCGGTCAATTCCTGTATTGTTTTGGCACAATAAGCGACAGATTTATTATCTGTTCAGGGTGTGTGGGTGCTCCTGGGTGCTCACAGTGATTCCTGTTGCAGTGAATTGAGATTTGATCTTGCGACTCGATATTTGATTGCAATCATAGGGGCATTAGAGGTATCTAAGCGATGACATGCTAGCCATCACATCACATTGTGCTTAAGCCTCGCCATGGACCGAAGGAGCTCGACAGAACTTCCTGATTTAAGCTTCAAAATGTGAGCATCAAAAAGGCTTTCACTGGCAACCATGCGAGCCATCCATACTGTATAACACAGCCTCGGTTCCGCCGAAGGCAGTGTCCCTGCGGCCGCTAGAAGTGATGACTGCGAAAGGCTGGCATGACTTGGAAGAGACCCCTCCGCAACATACTTCTCTGTATGACGAGCCTTTGAAAGCTGATGTGATTGATCTTGGCTGTATAAAGCTCTGCGGCCGTTCTCCCTCTATGTGGTTATCCTGAGAGAGTTGCTGTGACTTATGGTTGTAAATTCGATGACCACATGGTGAACACATAAAGAGCTTCTAGCATAAGAAATGACACAATCAGGAATTTTAAATTACCAAAGCATCTGAATGACCTGTCATAGCAGATAAATCATGAGCAGCTGGGCGCTTAATGGGCGCCACAACCTCTGTTGGGCACTAAACCACCTCTACGGTATTCATGAGCTTTATTGTATTATTTTCACTTTTTCTTGTTGTATTCCCGGTATGTATCACCTTTTACGACTCCGATTTAAATTCAATGTGTAGCACAAATTCGAATGGCTTCCTTGGTTTCGGCGTGGTATACGTTTAGCCTGAGGGGATTGATGACGCGAGGTTCAGGTTGATGTACGAATCAGAACACTAGCGGAACGTAGCTCGATTCTCGTATCGCGCACACAATTCTCCGCGCAATTTTGACCAAGCATTTTGTTAATTTTTTGTTTTTTGTTGACCACCACAGACCATCACTTCCCACGCATTTTTGGCCATCGAATAACGACCTCATATATTTTCCTATCATCGTTTTGAATGAAAAAATACAGGTAAGTGTCTTTGTTATGGCGATACACCCTCCGTATTGACCGCTAAAGGCGTCGGACCAAAAGCGGTGGAACTTTGGAGTTGCCGGATTGTGAGCTATTTTTATATTTTTGGTGGTCTCGTGTTCCGCGTCCTCTGGCCTACTTTCACCAATGCAAATTCTACTCGCTTCTGCGGTTCTTCCATGCCAGGCTTCTATCCGGCAAAGGCCATCTTCGTTATTTATTTATATGATTGGATGGTATAATGGGTACACTTACAGAGGCTTTCCTCAGTAGGTTCTCACTCGAACTCTCCCTCACCATCACTGGCATAGACCCGCATCGACGCAGAAGAGCTATTGGATGTGTTGTGTCTTTACGTTTATCACGAATTATCAACGGTCTTAATGTCAGTCATGAAAAATTCAACACGAGATACGGAGGTTGGGACAGTGAAAGGGGATGTAGAAAAGCGAGATAATCAGGTCTCGATCAGCTCTACAGACGGATTGGACTTCGATTCGGGCGAAATTAACGAGCTTGCTGTGGTCGCAGAGGGGGAAGAACGAACGAGTTGGTTCGTATGGATTTTGGTGTTATGTTCAACGATATCTGGGTTGCTGTTTGGTGAGTACCACTTGCTATGACTTGGAGCATTGAATTTTGAGGGAAACACTGACATGACGTCCTGTGCCTTTGGCTAGGTTACGATACTGGTGTCATCTCTGGTGCGCTCGTCACAATTGGTTCTGATCTTGGACCAGAGGCTCTGTCGAATGGTCAAAAGGTGACGTTCATCGTTATTCGAGATATGCTATTTCCTACCACTAACACCATGACCAGGAATTCATCACTTCGGCAACGACTCTAGGTGCCCTCTTGGGAGGGTTTGCAGCAGGTATCATTTCAGACTGGACAGGGAGAAGAGCAGTTCTTGGGATCGCGGACATCATTTTCATCGGAGGGGCCATCGGGCAAGCCGTATGCCATACTGTGTGGAGCATGGTGAGTTTTCCCGCCTTTCCCGGCTCTCAAGAAGTTTGGGGAATGGGTATGGAACAAACTTGGACACGCCGTGCTAAATTTAAGATTTCGCTTGTAGATTGGAGGTCGATTTTTAATTGGTGTGGGTGTGGGTCTCGCAGCGTGTATCGCGCCGCTTTACATCCAAGAACTTTCTCCAACACGACTGCGTGGTCGAATGGTCGTTCTAAAGTAAGCGATATTTGAATAGGGGTCTTGTACATGCTCATCACCTCAACAGTGTCGTTATGATTACCCTGGGGCAAGTAATTGCCTATGGAATAGGTGCTGCGTTTTTCCACCTGCACGGAGGATGGAGATGGATGGTTGGACTCGGCGCTGTCCCCGCAGGAATACAAATCGTGCTACTTGTGTTGCTGCCTGAAAGTCGTATGTCATTTTAGGTATCTCCGATAAAGTCACCATTGACGCACCCCTTCAAGCTCGCATACTGATCAGAAGAGGCGATAAACCTGGTGCCC
Organism: Panaeolus cyanescens; assembly: GCA_002938355.1. Lineage (NCBI taxonomy): Eukaryota > Fungi > Basidiomycota > Agaricomycetes > Agaricales > Panaeolus > Panaeolus cyanescens. The sequence goes on along the minus strand of NHTK01006055.1, from coordinate 16,944 downwards.
ATGCTGTCATGGCAAAGATTTACCAGTTCGCAAAGCCAGAGGAAGTGGACCTCAAGGTCAAGGTCCTACATGCCGCCGTCCAACAAAGCATATATATCACGGAAACGACAACCTTTGCGCAACGCATGAAATCCATGATATTCACGCCTGTCAATCGTCGAGCTTTGAGTAAGTGGCCCCAGTAATTTTTTTTATCGCGTATGACGAGCACATTTCTGGTGTATCAGTCGTAGGATGTGGAATGCAAGCCTTTCAACAACTCTGTGGCTTCAACACTTTGATGTACTACTCTGCGACCTTGTTCAAAGAAATCGGATTCGACCAACCAACCGCTGTTGGTCTCATTATTTCGGGCACCAACTTTCTTTTCACCCTGTTTGCGCTCAAATGGATTGATAAAATCGGTCGAAGGCGAATCATGATTTGGAGCGCACCAGGCATGATCTTCGGACTGGTCCTTGCCAGTATTTCCTTCCATTGTGAGTAGCCAGAATAACTGCAACTGTGCTCTCCTCAATTTCCTGAAAAATGCAGTCATGACGAAGAAAACGGGAGGTAACCTAATCGACGGGACCCAATACTCAACAGCTTGGTCGGCATTGGTCCTGGTCTCCATGATCGTCTTCGTAGCGTCCTATGCCACAGGTCTGGGCAACGTGCCTTGGCAGCAAGGAGAGCTATTTGGGTTGGAAGGTAAGTGTCAGAAAGCAGACGAGGACTCTAACCTAAACTTTGATCCTTTTAGTGCGCGGTATCGGAACTTCTCTCGCAACAGCAACCAATTGGGCTGGGAACTTGCTCATTGGTTCAACGTATCTTTCACTCATGGCAAAAATTACGCCATCCGGTGCATTTGGGTTTTACGCAGGCCTTTGCCTTCTCGGATGGGTATTTGTGCTCGCATGCTTCCCTGAGACGGCAGGCTTGAGTTTGGAGGAAGTTCAGATGGTTTTCAAGGAAGGATTTGGCATCAAGGAAAGTGAAAGGCTCAGACGAAGAAAACTGCAAATGAAAGATGAGAAAGTGTTGCAAGAGAAAAAAGAGACATGCTAATCGGTTATAGAGGAAGTATGGTACATGTTTTAGTGCTGTGATTCGGATACGGCCTGTGGAACAACTCAAAAGTTTAACTCGATGACATTTTGGTGGCGGTCCAGAAACGGGAGTTATATGTGTAACCGAGCATGCTTTGTGCGTTATTCGTGTAAGTCGCGTCGATCGTCCTCTCGTTCTAGGGACAGAGGAGTCAGGAATCGTATATTATGAAAGAATGAAGATATCTGCACCGAAATCACGAATCCCATTTCGCGCGCAAGTTGCTTCACTTCTTCCAAATCGAGCTCAATGGATGGGTCACTGGTTTGGTTATTTTCCCAATGCCATAGCAAAGGTCCTATGAAAAGGATGAGCCACCTATTTCACCTGGGAAGAAGAATTGTACCCATACCAAGGTTGATCCAAACGCCACCTGGTGCCAAGATATCGTGAATAATGCGAAGGTAATTCACAATATTTTTCGCCTTTTATAAAATCAAGATTTAGAACAAAAAGTTTGAATGATTTAGTCCGTCTTACAGTGTCGATAAAAAAGCATGTCAGAATCGCGTTCCATTTTCCGTGCTGAGGCTCATCAGGATCCGACTCTGTACCGTACACTTCTTCAAAGTCTCCTGCGACTAATGAGAAGTTGGAACGTGGTGGTAGATCTGACGGGAGCACGTCTGGGATAGCAATTGCCTGGAGAATAGATTGCTTATTCGGGGCGTTAGAGAAGGAGTGAACATATGGGTAGATGATATGCTCCTTGATTTTGTCCGTTCTGTAGGAGGTGTTATGAATTTATGACAAGTATATCAAACTAACCTCACCTATTGAGAATAAAGTGTGAAGCAAGTAACATGTAATGAGAAAATTCGTTGCCCTGGCATGTGAAACCTGCGATCTCATCAGGTATTTTTTAGTAGCTAAATGACTGTCATCCATACCCAACTTGGCTACATCATAAGCCAGACGACCTAGACCAGCACCTGGAACAAGCACACGAAGCTGGCGTCTACCGGTCATAAGCAAGTGCCGAGTAATGAAATTCATGGTCCTATTACCTCTCAGCTTCTGGAGTGGAGGAGAAATGCTCCAGCAACGCGTCCTTGAGAGGCTTGTAGGAATTTTCGCGCTCCTCTTTCCCCTAGGAGTGTCATTTAGAATGATATTCAGAATCATATGTATGGTTCATCATACCTCTTCACTCCAATCTCTCACAAATTGTTTTAATGTGCTTCTAAGCTTATCCATATCGAATTCAGATGGCTTGTTGGATCTTGTTCCGCGAGATCCGTGACTTCCATGACTATGAGTATGTCCATGGCCGTGATCACCTTCATGTGAGTGTGAATGATCATGAGAATGTGAAGAGCCTACGAAATTATGTGTAAAAAACCCGACATCCAAGAACCATTTGTGTTTAGGCCGTACCTTCTCCGCCTGGCGAAAACGACCCATCTCCTTCTAGCGCGCTGTCCTCATCGCCTTCTCCAAAAATACTGGGGTCTTGCACAATGAGAGAAAGAAATTTCGCGTTTGCTTCGATAGCCTTGTCGACCTCGTCTAGTTTTTGCTTATAACCCAGGCGAGCAAGGAGATCCTGATCGGCTTTAGGTAAGGTGTAAATATCCTTTCTCCGTCTATAATTCGCTGCCAGCTATTCTCGATAATTGCAGACGAGTATCAGAAACCATTAAACTCAGGCGATAAACCAGATGACTATACCGAATATTGTCTATAATTCTGGAAAGTGCTGATCACTTTGGCAAAGCTTTTCTCCTCTGGCAGACTTAGAACTTAATACATGTAAAAGCCGAAAAGTAAACACCTTCAGCAGCGTCGGCTTCCGATGGGCTGTATGGCATATTTTATGCTTAGGATTATATGGTTTTTTTTGGAAAGCAAGGCGATTTGAAGACGATAAACGTGTTCTAATCAATATCGCGGTCGCGGTGAGCGGGTTTGTCTTTGTTTGACTGAGGCTTCGATGTACAACTGAATTTCCCTTCTGAATGGGCGTTGTAATCCCTAACCGTCATCTGCACATTGTAATAGACCTTTTACAATATGGTATGTCATTTTCTTGTTCAATATCTTCGGATTCTTTGGAAATGCTTAAATGAACTCTGAATGTTAGGCTCGTAATGAGGAGAAAGCACAATCCATGCTCTACCGCTTTCGTGAGGCGCAGGCAGCTGAACTGGGTCTTGGAACGCGGTCAGATCGTCGCCCACGTATGGCCAGTGCTTGCAAAAGTCTAAGGGAATGTGAGAGATGGAGAGGTGAAATTCTAAGAGAAATTAGTAGAAAAGTATCAAAAATTCAAGACGGTATGATCCCATTACTGTTTGACAAACATTCATTTAACCATTGCACCTCTTCAGCTGGTTTGACGGATTATGAAGTCCGAGATCTGAACGATGAAATAAACAAACTTATGCGGGAGAAGAGGCACTGGGAAAACCAAATTGTAGCCCTTGGAGGCGCCAATTACCGAAGGAATGTGGCAATGTTAGATGACGATGGGAAAGAAGTTCCTGGGACGAAGGGTTACAAGTATGCTCGTCAATTTACTCTCATAGAACACAGCTCTGACAGCTCTCTAGATACTTTGGACGAGCCAAAGACTTGCCTGGAGTCCGTGAACTATTTGAGAGTCGCAAGAAGGACGAAGAAGAGGAGAGCCAAACAGTGACTTACTACAAGAAATTTATGAACCAAGGCCCGGCTTATTATGGAGATCTAGACGAGGCGAACAGTAAGGTTCTGGACTACGAACGTGAAGCAGAGGATGAAAGTAAGGTTTGATATTCAGGATACTAGAATTCTGACTAACTTTGTTCTATTCAGAGTGGGAAGAGGATTGTGATCACATTCGGGAGACACTTGGTCTTCCTGAAGGCGAACCCACCCCAAAAATTCCACGACCTGAGCCTTCTTCACAACCGCCCTCATCTCTGACTCAACAGCCGCCTCAGTCAACTTCCAAGCGGAAGGCAAACGACGAAGATGGAGATGTAAACATGGATGGAAATGACGACCCGAAGAAACCCAAAACGACTCAAGATTCAGTTTCAACCTCTTCGACTGAGCCGTCAGCGAATGGGGATGCTGCACGGCTACATGCTCAAGTGGCTGCGTCCTTTATTCCATTCCTTGATGTAGAACATCTGTTACCCCCGAAGCTACCTTCACACGAGGAGATGGAGAATGTTCTACTTGCTCTCCGCAAAAAAGCCCTAGTGGAAGAGTATTTTGGAGAGACATCTTGATCTCCGCGTTGATGCTTTCTGTGCTTTGTATTACCCCCTTTTTTTGCGCTTTCTCTCGATACTGTTCATTAGGTATTCCACGTCCATTCTTTTTCTCTTCTTACAGCGTTTGTCGGCCAATAATTCCATCTTTGCCACGCTTGCGCGTGTCAGAATTCTGCCGGTACCGATTTCAAAGCTAGGATTGAAGGCGTCTTTTGACCACTTTTCATTACCAGCCAATCTAGCTGCAACAAGTTGCTCTCGTCATCTAAGATAGTGATCCCCTTGGACTTCCGGGAAAACCGGCCAAAGTGCTGAGCCCTGGTTTCACCATATCTTTACAACCTGCCATTGGATCTGGTTGATCCCCTATCTGTTGCCTTATATCGTTCGTTCTGCCCTCGCACAAGCCCAAACCCCATGGCGATGCGTCTCAGTTATGGGAAATAGATTCAGACCCATCCCACCTTTCCTAAAAGCCTTACCGTACGATTCGGATTTCGAGGGTTGGTTGACAAAAATCTCACTGATCTATCTCCTGTTGATTAACAGGCTTTTATCAGTTTACTGACCGTTAGTCTTTTACGCTAACACCAGAATAAAGAAACTGAGTATGGCTTTACCGCACCGACCGAGTTAGAGGTTTGATCTGATTTCTGTTCAAGATGCTTTGTGCACGCTCACTTGGATTCAATTGAATAAAGGTTGGCCATCCGGCTTCCTGGAGATCCACAGTGTTTGGTACAATGTTATTTACATTGAGACGGCGCCTCTGGCCAGGAACGGCCACTTGGAAATTTCTGGTGCGTTTTCTTTTTTATTCTGAAGGAGATAACTCGACATCAATAATCACTTTGGAATTAGGGTTCAAGTGAAGACTCCAAAGTTACTGGATTTCACTAAACAAATAGATCTAACCAGTCAATAATCGACTTGAGGGTTTGGGTCCATGTTCCGGCGTATATTGGATTCTAATCTCATCCAGCCATCCCCAATACGGCCCAGGAAGCAACGGCGTTCAATGCATGAAGCAAAACGCTTCAATGTTACTGGTAGCTACAGAGGATATTACGCGGACCCGACCTGGCCGATTCCCTTTCCCTCGGATGTCCCTGGAAGGACCAGTGTACATTGGCTCGTCAACTGCGACAGACACTGCTACGTCCTTCGAATCCACAGTCAACTAACGCAGATGTAGGTGCTTCATAGTGTCCCATATATTTATAATTGGAATAGGTAGGGTGATACAATGGAATCCATTACCACTATGCAATCATTGAAGGTGGAGTCCGAGGCAAACGTGGATTCTAGACTGGCATCATATACATTAACATCTCAAGATAGAGTATGACAATCTTGACCGGGTAAAGCACGCCTTACTCGAGGAATATCTAAGGCCCGTATGCCAATAGTCAAGAGGTGAGTAAATCTGTTTATTTTCCTGCTCAGAGAGTATCGGGAGCTTATTGCCATATCTTCGCATAGACCCACGTCTATCTGCATCGGTAGACTCTTGGCTTGAATTGCCCTTCTTCTGATGTGCTTGCAGTTGTTGAATGCGCAACATTGTCACAAGCCTCAGATGATAAATTCAGGTTGAAACTCGGGTGCTCACACGAGGTTTGATTCATTGGAACTCTAGCCCAAGGGAGCACTTTGCCGGGGTATAAAGAACCTTTGAAACAGAATTCACTGGTCCCCATCTCCTTTCTATAACATGGAGCGCATTACTGCTGCGGATCCTTCCTCACAAACCCCGAAGAGCCTCGATTCGAACAACACGGTCTTCTTAAGGTAACTACTTCCCCAACAGTGTTGCTTTCTTGCTCGTCTATCCGAATGTTGTAAACAGCACACTGATATATATATTTTTACCTCAAAAGAGGCTACAAATTTTGCGAGTACTACCTGTCCTCTGGGTCGACGAACGCTGGGCTCTGCCAAGAGTGAGGAAATGTTCCTGTTATCCTCGATGTTGGAAGCGCTAACATGTTAATGCTTATCAGACCTTGCACTTACACGAAGCCGGTGCCAGTGCTAGCGCACAATGGGTTGAAAGACGGGCGCTATAATCTGTCTCTGGGTCTTCCTCTGCACGTCGATCAAAGACAACCCTTCGATACTGCAAATCGTCGTTCAATTGCCATCTTTTGCAAATTTGGGTGGGCTAGTGCGATACCAACGGCGGCTTGGCCCTACATAGAGATCATGAGATTAGAGAAGGTTGGCAGCTGTATAGACAGTTCGAGTTAGAGCTAACCTTATTACGCAGCCGACGGGAAGTCTCTTGATGTTTTGGCCTTTCGGTGAGATATCTATGCTGCCTCTAAATTTGCACATGTTCATCTTCGACAATCAACTTATGATATTTCTTCAGCTTGGGGCCTAACCATGGCGGCGCACAAGACAAACCTCCCGTTTGACAAATACTTAACCTATCTCGCACAGTTTGCCATTTACGCGGTTTTATTACGCGGCGCGGCTTGTACTGTAAACGACATCATGGATGTCAAATACGATAGTGCTGTTGGTGAGCCAATCCTTTGAATTCCTGATCAGCGTGCTGGGCGATGAACATGGACGTTAACCTCCATCCGCATACAGAAAGGACACGGGGTCGACCGCTTCCAAGCGGCCGTATCTCTATACGTGCTGCTGTAATTTTTCTGTTCGTCCAATACATCATAAGCACGTCTTTCCTTCTTGTGACGCTGCCAGCTCTCGGGTTGGTGACCCATTTGAACCAATTGCAACACACTGGCATTACTGACGCCGTCCACTGGCATACAGACGAACCATTGCTCTAGCCCAGTTGCTACCGGTGTAAGTAATATCTTGTGATCATCTGCTTCCAAAGAGGTTTGACTCTACTTTGACAAGCTTTGCGATTTATCCTCTGTTGAAGAGGGTTACATATTGGCCTCAGGCATGGCTCGGAATCGCAATGAATCTCGGGTTCCCGGTGGCATGGACCACTGTTACAGGAACGCTCGATGTCTGGATAGTGGGTCTTGCACTATTGGGCTGCTGGTGGTACGAATTATACTGCAAACTTTATAATGGTGTGGCTAAGTTATCTCCCACTAGTTGGACGATGCTTTACGGTAAGAATGCTCTGGCTCAGAATCCCAGTAGGCTAAAGATGATTTACACTTCACTTTCCATTCAGATACCATTTATGCGTGTCAAGATATTCGAGATGATGTCAAAGCAGGAGTTCGTTCCACGGCTATCCTTTTCGGTACATGGATCCGACAACTTCTGATACTCTGTGGAATCATCTTTCTCCAGATGCAGATAGTTGTTGGATACCTCAACAGACACGGGCCTGCGTACTATGTGGTCACAATTGGAGGGGTTACAGCTCATCTCATAATGCAATACATGACCGTAGATCTTACCAATCCAAAAAGCTGTTGGCGTGAGTGTTTCGCTTTCATGCCAAGCGTTTGAGCTCTCAATGGATTTTGCAGAGAATTTCAACCAGAACGGTCGTTTGGGAATAATAATTTTGGCAGGCCTCCTAGCGGATTATCAGTACCATCTCGGACACTGCGGACACTTTCTAGATATTTGGTGTAGCACTGCATCATTGGCAGGATGACTCGACGATAGTTAACTCATTGTGTAATGACATCTCATTGAATATTTGCAAAAAGAAAAACAAACCGTGGACACTGAGGGAGTCGAACCCTCGACCTCACGCAGTCGATTTCGAAGAATGCGAAGCGTGCGCGCTACCAACTGTGCCAAGGGCCCATCAGGATGAAGGGTGCAACAATTGATACTCCGCTGGGTGGGTTAACGCGACTTCCTTTTTCGTGACCATTAGACGCGACGGTCACCTGACCCCGAAGCACGCGTCTGTCACGAGCCCGTCACACGAATGTAGTCACAAGGCATTTGGTTCGATTTGAACTTGTTGAACTCGAATCTCCACCACGGCCTGACAAGGGCTACTGCGACATCAAGAAACTATCAACGATTATCTGGAGAAACAGGATATTATAGGCTCATGGATACCTCTGGATTTGATCAGGTCGGCAGATTCGGGACGTTGAGCTTGCTCAAGGCAGGAAGCGCGACAGACGAATCCAGCGTCGTTACTTCTTTCGGTGTGGACACCGCACCGCTGACATTCGGAAGCGCGACAACTTGCGATGTACGCCTCTATTATCCGGACATAGAGAAATTGCATTGCAAGATCGTGTTTAATGAGGATCGCAAGGTCTGTAAACTCATTGTCGATTGTGATCAGAAGTACTAGAATCTTGGGTTACAGGCATTTTTGACGATCATAGGACCATCTGGAGTTCATATAGATGGTTGTCAAGTTTACCCTCATACTTCATCATTGAGCAACCCAAGCACCAGCGGACACGAAGCACCACAAACCACCATACCCTTGACCAACCACTCAATATTTGAAATCCATGGAAAACGTTTTCGATTTAGCTATCCTCCAAAGGAAGTTCGAAAAGCTATTTTCGATACTCCTCCACGTTCGTTTGCCTGTGCTGTATCATTCGTCCATCCAAACTCATTTTTGCAACAGAGCAGAAACATAGAGCTCTGCGGCTCTCTATGATTAATTCTGCAGAAGTTTTCTCACCTAGGCCCTCTAAGGACCCTCGAGAAAATCTCAGAATCTTACAGAGCCCATTGAAGCCTGCCTTCATGAAGAGCCCTTCCAAACTAAGACCTCAAACCCCTGGATCTCCAATTCAGGCACCACAATTTGACGACGAGGATGAGGACGAGCAGGAAGAAATTGTCCTTGTTGAGACCAACTATCCACGCGTTGTTGAGGAAGAAAAGGACCTCGTTATTCTGGAAGACGCGCCTCTTCCTGTTCCCGCCACCCAGAACCCTTCCCAACCTCCTGTAACGCCTCGTAGGCGATCTATTGCTAGCAATGCACTCCATCGTGCCGTCTTGATTAGAAGTGCTCAAAGGGCAGTAATTCGAGCAGAGAAAGTTCTCGAAGAGGATTTGGAAGAGGAGGCCGAAGTCTTCGGCACTGTGCTTGAAGAAGATGAGGATGTTATTGGGGACGACGAAGGTCTAGAGCAGGATGATGAAATTCATGACGTTCATATGCGTTCTCCAGGAGAGGCTGACGAGGAATATTCTGAAGATTCTTCTACGGATGATGAAGAAGAACAGCCTCGCAGACCAACAGAACAACAGAAATCTTTGTGGAGAAAATCCCTTGAGAGGATGTGGCCGTTCAGATCTTCTTCTCCAGAGGTACGTCAACCCAATCTTGGTTTCGGCCCGTTATTAACATTTTGTAGCGGCCACCGGAGGAAACAAATGGTAAAAACGTTAATGACGATGACGACAACTCCGAAGACGAAGAGGAGGATTCAGAGGGAGAAACCCAATCCGATGCCGTCGCAGCTCTTCCTAATCGCAGCATTGCTGCAACACCAATCAGGCGGCCATTGGGACCTTTCATGACACCACAACAACCTGGAGCACGAGTTTTCCCTGCTGCTGGAACCTCCCAAGCTGCCCCCGCCACTGGTCGATTCTCGCTTGCTGGTGGTGAAGCTCGCCGTGTCATTGTTCAGCAACCATGGAAGGTTAAGGATCTTGTCGTGCCTGCCCCTGGAACTCCAGTCAATGATAGCGTGCCTGTGCGGGTCCCGTCGGTACCCGTACAAAGTAGCCCAATCAAGGCAACACCCAAGCTCACCTTGGAAGAGAAGAAGGCCATCCAGGAGCGTCGCCGCAGTGCGGTGAGGCAACCTGACAACTTCTTTGCAGGGGGTATCCCTGGCATGAGCCCTAGCAAGGCTCCTTCATCGTCTTCAACCTTTGGTACCGACTCCTTGAATTCTTCTCCTACCAAACCCGCCCCTACGAAAGGCAGACCACTTGATAACACTATTTCCGAACAAGAAGAAAAGGAGGTACCTAGTGCAAACAGAGACTCGGATGAGGACCCGTTGGATACCCAGATTCTCATGGAGCGCATGAAGAATACCGTTGAGGATATGAAAAGGCGCAGGAGCATGGCTACCGGTGGTTCCACTCCCCAGTTTCCTCCTCCCTCTTTTCACCCACAAACCGAAGTTCGACCAAACCCTCAACCCACTCGTGCCGCAATGGCACCTCGTCTCAGCGTCGGTGTAGGTGTACCCGGTCTGGGGCCCATCAAGAAGCTCGACTTCAGCGCCGTTTCTACAACGCCTGTCCGCAAAACCTATGAACCATTGGAGGCCAATACACCAAAGCCGCTTCTGTCCACCCCACATACTGCCCGTCCAGCTGCCACAACTTTGGACGACAATTCTGAATCCGAAGATGCTGGAAGTCCCCAACAAGAACTTCCTGCCTTCAGTTTATTGCGTCCTGCGGCCCGCGAGGAAGCAGCGTCTCGAAAATCGGTTGGGGGCGGGAAAGTATCTCCTCCAACGGTTAATGAAGAGGAGAAGGAAGATAAACGACTGTCGGCAACAGCTGTTCCTTTGCCGCAAATTAATGTGGAAGAAGAAACTGATGTACCTATGGAAAGCGAAGAGGAGGCATCAGAGCCAGCTGTGAAAATGCCATCCCCCAAGAAGACTCGTTCCCGCTTACTCAGGCAGGCCAAAGAGAAGGAACCAGTGAACACATCATCCGAAGATGTCGAAGTGGTAAGGCAATTTGCATTTGCAGGTTATATATCATAGCTCATATTATATAAACAGCCCGTTGAACCCGTCCGGAAACCTCCTTCTCGTTCCAGATCCAAGCCACCTTCCACTACTCTTGCTGCTCCAGCAACCAGGACTCGCTCAAGGTCTCCTCAGCCTCTTCAGGAAGCGGAATCATCAGAGGATGTTGCAATTGCTCAACCAGCAGTGACCGTCGAGAAACCACCCTCCAAGGCCAAAACACCAGCTACCGCCCGACGTGGGCGTAAAGCAGCTGCAACTCCAGACCCAGAAGCTGCAGATGATGCCGATGATCTACAAACGCCTATGACGGGACGACGGGCGCGTAAGCCCCGTGTTGAGCCCCCAGAAACGGTGGAGGAACACCCCGAACCTGAAGTTGAAGCTGCACCCGAACCCGAACCTGTTGTTCCTAAACGAGGTCGTCCCAAGAAGCCTGCCTCGACTGACGCTACCTCGAAGATTCCAGCAGCGAAGTCAGCAACAAAGTCTCGGAGTCGAGTCAGACAAGTCCAGGAGGAAGTCGAGGAACAAGACCCTCTTGACTCTTACAACGTCAACGGAGAGTCAGAGGAGGCAGTAGAACCCCCAGCTCCTGCCCCTGCTCCCCGCGCTCGTGCTACCAAAATCCCGGGAGCAACTTCAAGGACTCGAACAACAAAGAAAGCCGTCAAAGAGGAGGAAGATGCACAACCTGGTCCAGCTGCTCTCGCACCTGCAAAGACAAGTCGTAGCACTCGTGTCAATACGACTGCTACACCTGCCGCAACTGCCACCAAGGGCCGCAGGCTGAAAACGCCTGCGTCTGCGCCTGCTGCGACGATTACAGACAAGGGTAAGGAAAATATGTCAGGCACCGGTTCTGGGTCTGATTTGGGAGGCGAATCTGAGGAGGCTCTGACAAAGGTCAGGGTTTCCAGGACTCGTGGCACGACGCGCAAAGTGGCGACCAAAACTGAGGAGGTGGCCGTTGAAATCCCAGACGCTCCTGTAAAGGCCACGAGAGCTAAAGCAACGGGGACGACCAGGACTGTTAGAAGCAGGACCAAGACCGGATAATTTGTTGAAATTAAATTGATGTGGTATGCTTAAAGATGTACGCTTTCTCCTCGTTATTTTTTTTTTTTTTGTTTCGCTATGATGTTTTCTAAGTTTATTCCTGTATCAATATACCACCAATACCAAGCAAATCTATATTTTTACGATGACTGCCACTATGGTCATTTAATGGGCGTAAAAGATCGCACGAGCTGGAACCAGCACTTCCCGTGATTCCTCTGGTAATGCTCATAATGATGAATCTAATTCATCAAGCTCGTTCGGTTGCCCGAGAATTTCGCGATAATATCGTCCCATCTATACCAACACAGTCGAGTGACATCATAAATCGAATGGTCTTGAGATTTCGCAAATTTGTCAGGCTCTCGTACGACCTCCAATAACTCTGTACTGTATCCGAATCGGGGGGCTGAAATGACGAAGACGCTATCCTAAGATTCACCTCGCGGAGGTGAGGGAAGTCCCTTGTGACACTGGAGAAGGTTGAATCCAAGATTTGCCATGCAACTTCAGAGCCTGGACCTTCTGAATGAAAAGGGGTCGAAATGGAGATGGATTCGAGCTCGTTTGCGCCTTTAACGGTTTTCAGGCTGGAAGGTACTCCAAAGAATGGGTCCTGAGTATCAGCATTTCTGCAGACGACGCTCAGGTGTCGGAGCGTTTTGCCGCAGTGAGCGAGTAGAGTGTCCAGTGATCGGAAACCACCTGCATGGAGGAGAGCTTTTGCAAATCAGTGTGAATAATGGGGTAGATCAGACGAGAATACGCTTACTCGACAAAGTAGCCTTTCGTAGAGTCTTTAAAACCGAAAAAAGATCATTATAGTCGAAAGGATCGTTCATCATAATGGTCGTCACTGAAAGGTCCTCCACTGATACGGGTGTCAAAGATAGGTCCCGAGCTTCCGGGGGAACTGCAAGCTTGGTGTCTTCAAGATGGAGCGTTCGTAAGTTTGATGCCTTTCTAAGTATGTCAATTATCGAGACATTTCGAGCAAATGATAAGGACAACGACGTCAATGTCGGCAGGTTTAGAATGTGATCAACGACTTTGGAAATGTTGGGGACGCCCTGGAAAGTAAAATTAATTAAATTATATTCTCCTTGAAGCACGAACTTCTTGATTTCCGTCATCATCAAGAAGCCTTGGGGGTGCGCTTCATCATGGTATATTCCGCGCCAGGCTTCGAAGAAGTTCAGGTTCCAATGCAGCTCAGTCATGAAGAGCGCCGTGTCAGGGGCTAGGTTGAGGAAGTCATACAGTTCCTCGGAGGTCCTCCCCTGTTCCTCGAACGGGTATATTTTTATAACCCGAAATATATATTTCCTGCAGAAAGGCACAAGCCGTTTGCAGCCAGCTAGCGACAATGCTGATAGACTTGGGTAGACGTGAATGTCATCGAAATCCTGTTCATCCAAAGCTGCCAGTATATCGACAATTTCCGAGTAGATGTCATCAGGAAGATCTGTAAATCGTGCAACTTCGAGAGACATGTGTTGGAAATGGAATGAGCTGCAAAGCACAGTGGAAGGCTCGGACAAGCTATAGATATGGCGTCGTAGGCAGTTAGTCAGACGAGTCAAAGGGATGGCAAATCGTTAGTGTTATGTTCGGGATCTCCCGTGCTTGAAATTTAGAACCTTTTAGAACGCTTTGCAAATTGCAATTGCTTGCCACTGTCCACAACTTTGCCTTTAAGAATGAAACCTCTTACCATTCCCTCAAGCACATATGACTCCTAATAGACTGTGCCAGTATTTTACCATTGTTCGAGGGTATGGATATCTGCAAACAATAATGACATAGCCAAGTGGATCGGCAGGGTACTACCACTATAGTACTTGTCTAAATAAATTTTAAGTAGCTATAGGACTCAGGAGGAGGAAAAGGATGAAGCCGTCTACGAGATCACAATTTTGGATTTTGGACATAAAGTATTTGATTTAAGGGAAGCGCTTCATACGCAAGTTTCTTGGCGCATTCGTTCAAACTGGCATCCCTCGACGGGTCAGCTAACCAAGACTCCGTCAAATCGCGTACCTGCTTTATAACCGTAAAATCATCCATCTTCGTCATAACGTCGTCGTAACTGATCGCGTAACCTGCGCACGATTCCTTGTCCAAGTTGAAGCGCCAGTACTTCTGCTCACCGACACGAGGAAGAATAGAAGAGTGTCGACTAAATGTGTCAGCAGGATTTTCGCTGTTTGTTGGGGCGCAGATGTAGTCTTCGGCACTCATAGGTCCTGCGGGCCGTAATTGAGTTAAGACGGGAACTCCGGTACCCAAGCTGACGAGCGCGCCAATACAGAAATTCGTCCCAAATAGAGGGACAATATCGCCCACCAGTCTGTTGAGTTCAGCTCAGCAAAAGAAGATCCCTTGAGTATCGTCAGATAGTACTTACTCGAAAACTGGGTTATTCCACCCCATGCCGCCATCCACGAACAATTTACCGTTCTTTTCGAACTGTTTGAAATACACCGGTGCGGCAGACGTAGCGCGTGCAGCCTCCCAGATCTTGAAGTTGATTTCTTCTGATGGAACCGTCTTGCCGATATCGTAGCTTCGCAAGTGAACAGCAGTTTTGGCATCTCCAGTTGGACTAGCCAACGCTGACATGACGAGGCTGGAATACGGTCATTGACAGTCATTTGCGTCCAGTAGAGATGCGTTGAAACTTACACATGGCAGGGCAAGGGATTGTCCCTCTCCAGAAGCTGAGCTTCAGGATCTCCAAGCACTTTATTAACCATCGTTTTCACAGCATCCTCCAGAGGCTTCTCCTCGTACATATACGTTGTCCCCAAATATGCCCGTGTTGCATTCATCAAGCCAAATATTCGGGTCTTCCCGAACACCTGTTGTGAAATATCGTCGTAGGCCTTTTCGCACTCTTCGATAGTCATACGGAGCCTTCCCAACATTAAAGCAATCAAACTAAACCAAGGGCGTGTTAGTTAGTATAAAGCTCGAATATTGATCAGTCAGCATACCCTCCGGTGCTCGTCCCAGCAATCATATCAAAGTATTCACAGGGCTTGATATCCTTCGTCCCTTTCTCCTTTGCAATTTTTGCCATCAACTTCTTGAGGATGCACAATTCGGAGACACCACGAACGCCTCCTCCATCTATAAGGAATAAAAATATCAGGGGATATTCGTAAAAGCGGACCAATACAACGGCACATACCAAGGCAGAGTAACCGCAAGACCCGTGGCCCTTGATAAGCCGGAGGTGCTTCGAGCACTATGTCAGCACGGGCCTCGTTCGATAGGGTGGCGATGGTCGCGGAGGTGACCCCAACTTTTTCATAGTGCTTCTGTGCTGAAGCTCTGATTTCCGATAGGGCCTTAAGCGTTCCGGTCACGTCAGGCAATTGAATCGGATCAACCGAGGGCGCTAATGTTATGAGCAACGGCTTAAAATACCCGGCTTTGTAAATGAGTTGGATTACCTTTGTTGCTGATACGCACGACCAATTGTCCGCTCCTAGCATAGTTCTCCCAACCCACGTATTGAGCACAAACACGGACACCTATCGCGTTTCCAGGCTAAAACTATCATCAGCATGAAAGTCCTCGAAGCTGCCTTTCAAATCGGTGAATGTACGTACCTTAAGGGCACCCTTAATAGCCAACGCGCGCTGCTTTGCCTCAACCTCTTCATTTTCTTCCAAATCAAAGCGCTTTCCTTGATGACCAAACGGCGGAATGAAAGGTGACCTATTCGAATGACTGTGCCAGACCAAGCTGACACCGTTTTCCACTCGTGGAACTGTACCTGTCGGGGTTTCGAGCACAACTAAATCAAACCAACTGAAGCTATCGTCCAGTGCTAAAGTAGTGATTTGGCTTTCTTGATAACGTCCGTAGGTGAAGAGTTGGACGGCTTCAAATCTGTTTATGGCTTTTTCATCGAGAGCCTATGTGATTGTTGGAGCTGTTAGCGTGTGTGATCAACGATGTGAAACGGGGCATACCGGTGTAGTAAACCAGATGGTAGAAACCATATCTGGACTAGTTGACTTGACAAGGCAACTGGTGGTCGACATGAAGCTGTAACACCCATCTTCTATATCCTCCGAAAGAGAGGGAATAACATCAGAGGACAATGTCCATCGATGAGGGGTGAACAAATCTATAATCATCGTGAGGAAATGTATTTTAATCTAATTAATGCTGACTCGGGCATAAATAACTTTGAGCGTACCTTCGTTGAGTCTTCGAGCCAGGATGTATCCCTTGTCCGCATGATTGGTCCATCCTGGGAATCGTGCACAAACCCGGACAGCAAGGACATCATTAACCTACGGCGAACCAACATCAACATCAACACCTTGACATATCATCCAACTCACCTCAAGGGCAACCAAAAGCTCAGACCGACGATCAAATACCGCACCAAAATGAAACGTGGTATGCCCCTCATTCGAAATACGATTACTATGACTCCTCCACACCATCGGCTTACCCTCCTTCGACACCTTTGGCTCTGTCGTGTTTTCATCAGCCAAAATAACCAGCTCAAACCACGTCCAGCTCCCTGCGTTTTTATCCTGTACATTACCCTGATCGCGCGAGGAGGTGCAGAGTTGCAATTGCGTCACGCGGTAGCAGAATTCGCGATCCACGGGTTTGGTCTGAAACCATATTTTGGAGGCGACGTCGGCGGTTTGAGCTGTTACGACACATTCGGACTCACATCGAATCCATGCGTCCTTGAGGAAGTTGGGAGAAGACATCAGGGGCACCTATTGAAAAGGTGGTGCCAGTGGTTAATTCCAGGACACCCGAATATGTCTGTCTTTTATATCCTGATGTTAGGACGTGGCTGACCCATTGTTCATCCACTGTCCAAACTCCTCTGCCATAAACTTGAACTCACGATCGTCAACCACTCTAAATAAATATATATATATATC